>JAHQIW010003908.1:0-31009 GCA_019055375.1 Parelaphostrongylus tenuis | reverse complement strand
AGTCATGGCGAAAAAGGCGAGATGTGCCAGCACTGGCAACGCAGTTACACGAATTTGCACTACAATGAACATTAATGGAATGTGTACGGCAACAGATGCTGCGAAAATGATCTCAGTAACATTTAATCTATTGACAGCACATACTTGACATTTCCAGAAACTCTTTCGGTCTGAACGACTTTTCTTTTTCTGCACAAAAACGATCTGTGAAGATATAATCCTGTTTAGAGCAGAAATATCGTCATGGAAAATTGGTCGAAAATGATGTGGCAACGAGTGGTAAACAAGGCGGTTCAAATGTTGGCATCTGGTCCGTTTGGATCGCATTTCCTCTAGGCAGCGGGCAATGTCGGAGGAAATTGAACTTGAACTACAATAAGTTTGAGACGAACATTTCCATATATCCGATATTTGCTGTAGCATCATAGCAACAATAAACCTGCAAATCATATGATTGCTGATCTGTCACAGTAATGTAAAAATGCATATCAAAAGTGCGCATTTGATGAATTTGCATTTATAGTCTGCTTCAAAAATTTGATGGGAGATTTTGCAAATAAAAAAAATACAGGAAATGTTTCGATTTGCTTGAAATTTGAGAAACACTCTCATCAATGCTTCACTGTTAGCCTTGAAGTATTCAGGTGGAACGGGTTAGCAGAGACGAGATCCATAAAAGGTTTTAATTCATTTTAGTAATCTCAGATTCAACAATCTAATTACAAGGAATAAGCCTGTGGTGCTACAGAGATGTTCCTTGTTTCTACTGGAATTCTGATCAGTAAAATTGAATGTTGAAGACGTTTGAATCTTGTGAAGTGGCGATTCTTGATGGAATTACAGTACATCTCTTTGAAAACCTTCAAAATGGTGAGTAACAAAGCTCTATGTGTTTAAAGCTTTTTGAACTTTTCTTCCATCACGTTTGAAATCGTAGTAGTTGCAGGCGAATCTGTTGAAGATTTCTGCATTTCATGACACCTAGGAGCTTCTCATACGAAATTGGGAAACTATAAATTGGGTGGGGTGTCGATTCACTTGTCATAGCTTTTTCTAAAGAGTGAAGAGATATAAGAGATTCAAGAGAGTGCTCAAACTGTTCAATCTTCAAATAATTCGAAAGTTTTTACGCAAATGAGAGGTTACAATGGAGTAACGACTGGCGCCCAGCCTAGCTATCGCCTTTATGTCGATTGTGGAAGCCTAAGTGCTTGATCTCCTACCAAACCCCGCTGTGGACATGCAGGCGATTGTTTGGTTATTCACTTTACACAAGAGGAAATGGACAGATGTCTTTAGACAGAGTAAACAGTCGCGGCCTGCGTGGAGCCAAGTTTCACCCCTCTCCCTTACCCAGCTCTCTTCGGCAGTCAACAACGCCTTATTAAACGCTACAGCGAGGCTACCTTCGAGACTGTAGGGAGACTCCTTCAACCGCTATTCTACGCAGTTCAAGAAGAAGACGAATAACGAATTGAGTACTAGAAGTACCGCGTAGTGAAAAAAAGCTGTGATGACGAATTAAATGAAGTGTCCAAGCAAAAAAGAACACGCAGGAGTGTATAAAATTCGCCTATGAGATGTCGAAAGATAGTTAGCCCCTTTTCTTGGGCGCGTAGATCAACCCATGCGATAACGGCTACACTACGAAGTGGCACCGTAAGCCAAGTAACAATCTTCTTTCATCCTTCACATGCAAAAAAGACGCTAGTGAAGAACATTTTTTTGAACATGAGCGGTCTGTGTACTGAAAGAGAGGAGAGACTGGAATCGTAATACTGGTTCGGGAATAGCCATTTTTAACGGTTACGATTTTGTAGCTTATCAGTATGGGTCTAGAGGGAGCAACGAACACCCGAACGATGGTTCGAATGGAATCAAGGTCTTGCTGATTTTCCTTTTCTTTTTAATGGGATAAGTATAGCTATGCAATGCTGTTTGAAACGAGCAATTTTAATAAATCGGTAACGAGTTCTGAAATAACATTGAATATTCTGAGGTGCTGAATAGTTCGCAATCTCTCATACGACCGTCTCTGTACAACGACACACTGCCAAATATGTTCTAACGATAGAGGCGATGATTACCTAGCACATTCACTGATTGTGTGATCTCTTGCAAAGCGTTCGGCTAGTAATACATTCGCGAAGCGGGGGGTTACTCTGTATCACCTGTATCACCTGTCGTCCCGTTGATCGTCGAGTGACTCGAGCGGGTACCAGCAACTCTTCCATTTTTCCCTATCGCGTGCAAGAGTAGCCCAGTGGGTCCTCCTCGCTCTAGGGATTCGCTGAGCATCATATCTTTCTTCCATCGCTTTCGTGAAGAAATCGGACCAACGGGTCAGTGGTCTTCCTTTAGAGCGCTTGACGTCCCGAGGAATCCAGTCGGTAACGGCTCTCGTCCATCGGTTGTCGTTGAAGCGCATCACGTGTCCGGCCCACCTTATTTTCGATATCCTGGCGTGTAGAACGGCGTCTCTGATTTTCGATCGTTGACGTAGGTCGGAACTTCGGATCCTTTCTCTCATTTGCGAAATACGGGATACTCCTAGCATCGACCTTTCGACTGCGCGTTCGATAACTGCAAGTGATCTTTCATCCTGCTTACGTAGCGACCAGGTTTCTGCTGCATACGTTAGGGCAGGGATAATTGTCGAGTCGAAAAGGTGGGCACGGAGTCGGATGTTCTTTGTCCTCTTCACTACATCTTCGATGCTCTCAAACGTTCCCCAAGCCGCTCGTTTCCTCCTGCTCAACTCTGGGGCTAGGTCGTTCATCATGTTGATTTCACGACCTAGATAGATGTAACTGGAGCATTCGGAAAATGTCGTTCCGTTGAGCGTGAATGGGGCATTAGAAACCCATCCGTTCCTCATGAACATTGTTTTCGTTAGATTCAGTTGAAGACCGATCTTTCAACAGGCGTTATCGAAATCAGTCAACATTCGTTCCGCTTGGCTGATGTTTGGTGTTATGAGAACGATATCGTCAGCAAAGCGAAGATGGTTTAATTGTCGACCGTCAATTTTCACTCCCATTTCGTCCCATTCTAATGTTCGCATGATGTTTTGTAGGGTGGCAGTGAATAGTTTTGGCGATATTGTATCGCCTTGTCGAACCCCTCTTCTTACGTCAATGGTGATATTGTTGTAGAATGGAGATATTCTGGTCGTGAAATCTTTATAAAGCTCACGAAGGATCATTATGTACCGAGTAGGGACGCCCTGGTTATCCAGAGCCTCTATAACCGCTTCTGTTTCCACTGAATCAAAGGCTTTTTCAGATCGATAAAAGTGAGACAGAGTGGTTGTTTGTACTCTCGCGAAACTTCAATGAGTCTTGTGATCGTGTGGATGTGGTCTATGGTACTAAATCCTTTTCTGAACCCTGCTTGTTCGCATGGCTGTCCTTCGTCCAGTGTTCTGTCAATCCTGTTCAGGATGACTCGAGTAAAGAGTTTATAGACAACGGACAGCAAGCAGATTGGGCGATAATTGCCTATGTCGTGAAGGTCTCCCTTTTTGAACAACAATACGGTCTTGCTGGTTTTCCATTGAATAGGGACCTTGCATTCTGACAGGTAGCGAGTGAAGAGCCGAGCCAGGGTGTTGATGAGAACTGGCGGCAGGTTCTTCAGGTGTTCTGGTCTAATCCTGTCTGGACCGGGTGTTGTTCTGTTTTTCACCGACGATATAGCATGTCGGATTTCGGAAGGAAGGACCGGTGGAACGACATATTCGTCCTCTTTCAATTTATATGACGGTAAGAGAACATGGCTAGCGAAGAGATCCGAGTAGTATTGGTGGATGATTTTCTCCATAGCCCTTCTCGAAGCTGTAAGTGTCCCGTCAGGGTATCGGAGTGCAATCATCTTGGTCTTATAGTTGGCGAAGCCTCGCTGGGCTTTGCGAATGCTCTTCCCAGATTCTGCAGCTTCTGCCATAACTGCTGCTCTTCTCTCTTTAAGGTCTTCTTTTATCGCTTCTCTGCATCGTTTCGCAAGTTCGGACGTAAGGTTTCGGTTGCCTGCAGCTCGTGCGATTCCACGTTGACGTATCAGCTCGAGTGTCTGCGGAGACAAGCGTCTCTTCGTGACCTTAGGACTCTCGGCTTTTATAGCGCTAACGTGAAGATATTCAACGAGTCGATCGTATTCTTCGCCGATGTTGTCGACAACGGTATCTTCCCAAGAGCCGACTAATGACTTGAATACATCCCAGTTTATGGTAGTTCTGGGACTTCGTTGTTTGAATTTAGCGGCTTTCTCTCCTCTCCTCGAAAATCGGAACGTTGCGCGAAGGAGGCGATGGTCTGATCCCGTGTAGAACTTAGGAACAACAGCGACGTCGGTCAGGCAAAACCTTCGATTTACTATGATGTGATCTATTTCGTTATGGTACTCTCCATTGGGAGACTCCCACGTCCATCGCTGAGAAAGAGGCTTTTGGAATTGCGAGTTACCATGGATGGTTTGGGTCGTCATGATAAACTCGGATAGCCTCTCACCCTGTTCATTCCATTCTAGTCCGTGAGTCAATATGTGCCGTTCTTCAGACGTTCTTCTAGGTCCAATTTTTGCGTTAAAATCTCCGACAATGACCTTGAAGAATGTATGATCTTCTCTGAAGAATTTTTCGAGGTCCATATAGAACGCTTCGACTTCGTCTTCGTCATAGCTTGATGTTGGTGCGTAAGCAACGAAGATGGTCAAAGCCGGAATTGCTCGTGAAAAATGACCTGAATTATTAAGCGTGAGATCACGTCGTAAATTACAAGGATTCCGAACTCTGTTGAAGTTGCCAATATATCAAGACGTGAAAGTGAAGTTAAAGTGTTAAGAATGAGTGAGATGGCACTGAACAAAAGCTTCCTTGCTCACGTTTTTTAATGTTCCAGGTCTCTCTGCGATGGATGTTTATGATACGCCATCAATTTCTGGCAATCTCTGCGGTGTCCGGCCAAAACAAAATTTCATATTGTACATTCTACGCAATATACTCTTATAATAGTTCTCATTCTTCATTGGTTTACCTCATTTCCATAGTGTTTTGAAAGGACTATCTTAAGAATTCGAAATTCAATTTTTTTCGTAATCAACAATCAACTTAAGACATTTTCCATGCCACGTTTTGAAGTTATATGAAGTTACACTAAGTGGTAGACATCTGTAGATTCTATGTTTACCAGATGATATGTAGCTCTTCGACTACAATGTACGCCAGTGTGGTATCATCTTTTGAATCATTTCACCTGCAGACAGAAAAAAGCTACTCTGCTTCCACTACGTTAGCGAGAATCGCCTAATACGGAACCTAGCTCTGTTTCACGTGTCTCGCGAATAACAAATCGAAAACATCATCTGTACTGTAAAATCATCGACTCTTTTATGATTTTCTTGATGAACACCGGACTGGAGGTGATAAGCATCCCGTGTTCTATCAATTTAATGATGTAGCACTCCCGAATTGTTTAGCTGAATCGCTATCATTCTTCTTCCAGCATTTTGAATACGATACTGTATCAAGTTGTCAAATTTCAGCCGATGCTTTCCGGAAACTGTTTAGTCGCAAAGCATCTGAACAGGATTACTTTATAACCTATTTCTAGGTGGACTGCTATATAGTAGGCGTCAGGTCACTTAAGCATTGCTGGAGTCCATTTTGAAAGAACAACGTCAGGTCACTTTTATTGGTGCGGTGTTTCACCTCATGTCAGGAGGCAGGATCGCGCCTCGAGAGCGGCGCTTTAGGATGGTATTACAGTTTGCGATAAAATTTAGATATATTATGATCACTTAAGGGAGTTAAATCGTCAGTGAATTGTAGAATATTAGCAGAGACTTCAGTAAGGCTTATCTTTCGGCTGAGACATGTCAAAAAAGCATTTAATTGAAGGTCAAAAATGATACTGCATATTGCCATGCAATGCATTTCATCAATAACTCAAAAAATCTCCTCATTACTAGCGAGTTTTGAAGGTTAAGACTCCTACAGAGAGTATCAAAAGGCTTTATCCTATTGCATTAGGTTGTTCAAAAAGCTCTCAACACTTTCGTTTTTCATATGATTCCTGCAATGAGATTGATTGATTTTGGTACGATTCAAATTCGCATTTTCTTGAACACATTGGTATACAGCATTTCTATACTTGCTTCAAGGTGGGGCTCGCCACAAGCACCATTAATCTTGCTTTCCGCTTCATTAGAATTTCCTCTACGCGTCTTTCCTACATGTGTGGAAAGCGAATTTGTTCCCCAAGACAGCTCCATCTTGAAGCAAGTTTAGGCAAGTTGTATACTAAAATGTTCACAAGAAATTGTGCAACTAAACAATGCAAAAATCATGCACTTTTATTGCAAAAATCATATCAAAAACCATAACGGCACAAACTTTTCACAGAACCCTATTACTAATTTTGTTAATAATTATTAATACTATCGATTGTAATAAAGAGTTGTGCCTAAATAGATATTTTGAGTAAACGTTTTATTATGCCTGCAGATAAAGACGAAAAAAATCTGTTTTATCACTCTCTGGGGAACAATGACAATGAGGGGGTTGATGCCGAGGCCGAGCCGATGAAGAGCAATATAGTATATCCAGTGGTGTAAAGCGATGCGCAAAACAGTTTCGTCGGGCGGGACTCGAATCTGCATTCTACTCAATCCGGGCTGGGGGAGGTATTCTATCCTTTGCACTTCCGACGTCTTTCTTGGCTTCACTCTTTCTACACTATAACTCATATATCTGTCAGTAAGCAACAGTCAACAGTTTAGCCCAGGTAGCTGCTGTCGACATTGAACCCAGTCACAGCGAGAGATTTTGGATATATATGCGATTAACAAGAATTCTTTTTATTCAACCGCTTTTTAGACCGCCAGGCGAATCCTTTGACGGATGGTTGCTGACAGACATCCCTTTGTGGATGATGAGGGTCATTGTGACTCTCAGCTGGTCGCGCCGCTTGGACGGTTACGAAGAGTACTGCGTGCTCCAATACAAATGTGGGTTAACTAAGTTCTCAAAGAAAAATTATCTCCAATAAACTGTGAAATATCACTGATGAGACTTCTATATGGATGATTTTAGCAAATACAAGCTTATGACAAAAATTAAACTAACACTTATGGAAGGAAGCCACACCTTTATTAAGGACAATCAATCAAGAGCTCTAAGTGCTCAAGTGAGCATGAAAGCATAATTATTACATAGATAATGTCCACAAATGTCTTAATTTATGAACCTAACTATTAGTACTCAACATTTGAGCGTTAAACGACTTGGCTTTTGCACAGTCGAATGTTATTTCGAGCGCGTTATCGCCAGTCTCCAAATGTAAGGCACGAAATCTATAATATCCTTCTCTCTGACTTTGCTAAACAGGATATATATAATAAGGAAGGCAACTCAGAAAGTAATACCAAAATCTCTATCATTTTTAGAGCCATCTTTCGAAAAAGGACTGAATATAATATCAAGTATTTCATAAGAATGCCATAGTCGGAAGACCTATTTTAAACAAAACTACGGTAAATGAAACTTATTAAAACGTGTACAGGGGACTCGCAGCAAACGAAAATTCTCAAGCTAGGAAAAACACGCACTTCGTTTTACTTAAAAAAGATTAGGCTCGGTGTTGATTAGTATTTGGCAGATGGGTCATGCATTCGACCGCATTCATGACATCGGAGAATTGATTGAATGCATATCTGTCTTTCACATTAACTTGTGATGATCTACCGATGAGGCGTTTGAGCATATATTCGGTCTGTTAAATACTACGCGGTGGCCCATCGATGTGTTTTAGATCAGTGTCCCATCCCTCCCGGATAGGTCTAGACCAATTTGCCAACCGCGGAAGTGTGGAAGGATTGATGTGCCTGGGACGCGGGCTCGAATAACGACCACATGTGTGCTGCAGAACACCTTTATTACTGAGTCACACCTGCCCTCATTATATTAATAGTTCATTGTAGAGGTGTGCTTTAATAGAATAAGAATTCCGTCATTTTTGGAAACAAGATGTTGAATACTTGTAGAAAACTCTAGACAAATTAGTTGGTACGATATATAGCATGAGCATTATGTAAGAATTTCCAATGAGCAATTTTTGAACATAGGCGAGTACTTGAAAAGTTTAGTGATTATCCGCAAAATGAGGATCTTCGCCTCATTGAGACTTTTTGAAACACCATTTGCAGCTATGAAGTAAACTTTCGTGCAATCTTCAAACTCACCGAGTAACTCATCCGCACAGCAGCTTGATTCATAGTAAAAATGTGGCAAGGAGTCGTATGAAATGCGAAATAAAAAGGCAACAGTAGTTCTGCAGCGGTACTATACTATCGTAAAGTGGAGACCATTGAACATTTACCACATCGCATCCAAAAATCGTAACTGCAGAGAAAGTAGCTCTGATTCTAACTCGAAAGCTCATTCGCCATTTCCCATGAGAGGAAATTTCAAACAAGTATTTCTCTTGTCAATCATCTATTTCCTTGTTGAGGGGTGCTTGCTTTTGGCAGAACAATGTGGAAGGACATTTTTCGTTTCTCAACGGTTGAACAAAAAGCAATTTATATTCTAAAGTAAACATACAGCAAAATGATTCCCAATTGGATGTTTATCTCTTGTTATTAAACATGCATAACTCTTGCGAGCAATGAGGTTATAAACGTTGTTCAAGTGGTAACATTGTCTTTGTCTTATGTCTTAGAATCTTTCCATCTTATTTGTTTAATTTTATCTCTCATCTCTTGCTCTATTTTTTTGATTTTTTCTTACGCCTGTCTATTAGTATCCCAAACTGCACTGAAAGGAAAAGTAGTGTGTTCAAATTCAACATAACTTTAGCCCCTTTTCGGTTCATTTTTTGAAAATTTGAAATAAATATGAAGGAAGAGTGAATCCTAAAATGTGATGTCTACTATTCTTGCAGTGTTAAATGGCTCCCAGATTTTCTTCTAATGTTTTGGAGACCACGTGCCACGAAATGTAGCACGCCGCGACGTCGCACTTCACTCAGTGCAAATGCGACGTCGCGTCTCGGAGTAAGGCAAGCAGGCAACATCCACAAGCTGATCGTACCTGCAGATGCTACTTGCCTACGACTGCTGCGGAAGCAACCAACGCGACGCCGCCTGCTCTTAGCGGCAGTCTCCAAAGTGTAAATAAGCCAAAACACGATGTTGCTACAACAAAATTTATTCAGACACCTGCCGCCTTGGTGGATGCTGCACCTCAGAACCGGGAGAAATTAAATTGTCCATAACTCAGTCAACCAGACACGTCCATTACTTCTTTGATTTCATTACTAAAAGAACGCGTTTGATTTATTAAGAGAAAACTGTGAACTGGGAAGGGTATCCAGTTGGTTTTCATTCAATCAAAAACCGACTTTTCTTAACACAGGCATCACCAATCGATAATGGTTTCTTCTATGATTTAGCTGGTACCACGAGGTTGTTAGTTATGATTTGTCGGGTAGCGTCTCAATGTCACCGTCTTTTTTAGAGTCGATAATTCGAATCGATTGCCTACAGTCATTCTTTTCGTGGCCTTCGCCTTCGCTGTTATTTGGGTCAAATCTTCTGGAAGCCGCGAAGAAGATCTCACTTGGCGATCTACTCATATACAGGATAGCTCATATGATAATTACCCGTCAATTGTGATAGCGCACTTGTTTTGGAGCAAGCACTGGTTGGTAATGACGCCGATTATGTGGAATAGATTAGCACATGAAGACAAGTTTATTATCGCTTTCAACGAGTAGTTAGCATGCAAACGATCCTGTATATGGACATCGCCGAGTGAAGTTCTTCATTCCAGCAGTGCTCCACGAAAAAAGACTCGACTCGGTTAACATCGAAGATGAAAAACTTCACTCCTTTCCAGCAGTGCTCCACGAGAAAAGACTCGACTCGGTTAACATCGAAGATGAAGAACTTCACTCCATTCCAGCAGTGCTCCACGAGAAAAGACTCGACTCGGTTAACATCGAAGATGAAGAACTTCACTCAATATTCACCCAATACCCAAATGTTCCTAGATCACCTAAGTTGCGCGAAACCAAAACTCGCACCTCGTGCAGTCATTTAATGTAATTCTATACGAACGTATCAAATGACTCTGCAATGTAAGCCATTTTCGAACTTCTCATAAAAAAATGAACAAAAAGTAAATATGTATGGCTTCACAATTCAAGAACTAATGACCCTCCTAAAACAATGTCTTAGTTGTCCAATCTTTCGGTGGTCGGGGATAATACTTCACACAACTCAGGGGGTTAGCCATGGGTCAACGCTTAGCACCTAGTCTTGCCATCGCTTTTATGTATAAGGTGGAAGCTCCAATTCTCGTTCACCGCCCATTGCTCTACTGCCGATATATAGATGACTGTTTCATTGTCTGTTCCACACAAGAGGAAATGGACAAATGTTTTGAAGTGTTGAACGGACAGTCAGAGCATATCAGATTTACGCGAGAAAGTCCAAACGGGGGCTGGCTTCCATTCCTAAATACCCAAGTAAAGCTTTTGGATAGTGGCTATAGTACAAAGTGGTATCGAAAACCAAGTAACAAGAACATTTTGGTCAATTACCTCTCCTCTCATCCTTCACACATGAAAAAATCGCTAATTAAAAACATGTTTCGAACAGCTAAAAGTGTGTGCACAGGAGAGGAGGAAAGGAACGAATCATTAGACTTGGCACGAAAAGATCGCCATTTCCAACGGCTACAAAACATTTGCCACTAGGGAATATTCAAAAAGTGGAATTAGGTCACAAAAGAACAATACTCCGCACCTATATAGAGTCCCCTTCAAATTACCATTTATATCAAACGAGATTAGTAGCGCGGTTAAAAGGTGCCCGAAAAGATGCGGTCTGAAAATTCCGTGGTAATTATCGAAACCCCACCTCCCACCCTACGCCATCAGCTGATCCGCAATAGACTCTATGATCGATTGTGCAACACCAACAACTGTATGATCTGCCCCAACGGAAAAGAGGGAGATTGTATGAAATCAGGCACAATTTATTTGCTAACATGTAAAACATGCGGGGAAGAATATATAGGCGAAACGGGAAGACCACTTTTCGTCCGCATAAAAGAACATCTAGACAGTAAATCTAAAATAGATAGAACCAAACCTTTAGGTTTACATAGGGCACAAAAACACAACAACAAGGATTTTGATGTGACTGTCACAATCCTGGCGCAGGAATCAAAAACGTCCACGCGCAAGACTCTTGAGGCATTTTGGATAAACGCCCAAAACCCCGAAATGAATCGGAAGGACGAGTGCGTCACCATCACGCGAGATCTCGCGCCCTTTCTTCGTTTGATCTTCTAACGTGACCTAAGCAGCATATAAATAAGACCATCTGATCATTCAAATAGACTAATACTATATACGTCCAGGCTCTGAAGAAGGCGGGTCGCCGAAACGTCAGCCGAATTTCTACAACTGTTTTATCAACCTCGCGTCAGCTAATCAAGATAAGTTTCTCCATTTTCATAGATCATGCTTTTTGTCACCATTAATTATTTCAACCATTTTCACTTTTATTTCTCCACTTTTCTCTTCCTTTATTTTTCCTCTCCTCACTTTTTTACTCGTTCAATGTTTGAATATTTGTCTCTCCATTCCAGAATATATGGTGTGCTGAGAAAATATGGACACTTCAGAAACTACTCTAAGCGCTTTCTCGACTTCAAAAAGCTCTTTCATGTTTCCATAGTTTGAAGCTATTATGACGTATGTTATTTTGAATCAGTCGACTTTTTGCACAGTTTATTTCAGGTAGTTTCATTGTTGTAATAATCTAAAAGTAAGGTCTAAAAGAAAAACCAAGAAAAAGCAAAAAATACAGAAGGAACTGTGCATTTTTGGTGCATTGTATGCTTGTTCACCTCAATTTTCGTCCTCCGATGTCATAGACTTTGATAGAACTCAGTGCACTTATTCTACTGTTTACCTTATTATTTTAGATCACTCTGGCATGTAGGATTTGTAATTGGTCCTTTAGACCTCTCTAATTCAGTGGAGGGCTTTTTTCTTTGTTCGCTCTTCATATCGTAGGATTCTGTGGAAGCGAGGATAGTTGTATCTTTTAGACCGCTTCCTAAACAGTTTTCCACAACCTTCACACCACGTTCATTCAGCCTTTGGCGTGCAAAAAGTGCAAACATGAAAGTTAGGAGTGTTAAAATGAGGGAAGTAAGCATTCAGGCAATAAGTCAACCATTCTTCGTCCTCTTATCAAATAAATTACAAAGCCACATCTTCATATATCCGAAGTTTTCGAATATTGAGCGCATGAAGGAGCTCGTGGTGAACGAAGATTGAGTGAAATGACTGTACGAAGAGAGATGTTGAAGATACAGTGCAAAGACCAACACGAGCGCGGCTCGGTGCTGGCGGCGTGTCTCAGGCTGTATGCAATGTATTAGTGTAACTTGCTGCATTATTTTGACCGACCAACACTGTGATTTACAAGTTCATTTCTGCTGTAAAGCCAAGTAAATATCGGTTGCATAAAAAAGTTTGTCTGAAGCACATCACAGTCCAATTTCAGTTTCCGCCGACAGTGGCCCGTGCCGAGAAGAAATGCGATCCAAGTGGACCCGATGACAACATTCGCACCGCTCGGTTCACTACACCTTCCCACATCGCTTTCGACCAACTCGCCATCATGGTGTTTGTGGTCTACACGTATTTTTTCTTTTCCAAAGTAAACTTGTCTAAAAAATAGAGCAGTCCAAACCGAAAAGGATCCTGAGATTGTCAAGTGTTCATTCGGAACGTTCGTGACCATCACTTCACCGGCCACTGGCAAACTACGAATTTTTTGGTTTCCGCGAGCCGTTGTAGTGCATATTCCCGTCACCTTGTTGCCGACAATGATTCAGTAGACTTTCATCATCTCGGCTGCAAGAAACCATAAGCCTTGGAATGTTACGTACTTCCATTAAAAATCTCATAAAGCATGAGGCAGCAATTACCGATGTTTTTTTCTAACGAAATAAGGTATGTCGCCTTTCTCAAAATTTAATGACTAACGTCTCGGCGACCTCACGTTCGTCACAGCCTTCTCTATAATTACACGGGAGGGGTCACCGGTCTTATGTGACACACTTTAAGAAATCAGAAAAAAAAACCAATTAAAAACTTTTTACTATGGAGAGGGCTTCGACGAAGGCAGGGTCGCCGAAACGTTAGCCATCAAATTTTGATAAGAAAAGTATCAACTAAGAGCAAGATTTGATTCCAAAGAAAAGAACGCTGCAATATTCTTAGAAAAAATATGAAAAACTCGTTCATATAAGAACACCGATTTACAGGTTACAATTTCAATGCTGATACAGCAGTTTTCTTCCTATTCTGGGTTATTTTGTAGTGATTCCTTGAAAAGTGTCTATCTCCTCGGTACTTCCCTGCTATAAGGTGACAAATAGAGATTCGAGTTCTCTCGCTGGACAAGAACTTTTCGTAAGAGTGTTACTAATTATTCGAAAGACTTTGAAAAAGCCCTATTAAAGCTGTACCAGGAAGAAAACACTTGTGTTCCACAGACTCGCATACTTCTCGCAAAACCGACCTGTTTTCTGGAATTATGAGTAACCATATGACAGCGTAGGTTTTAGTGATTCCGGCGCTGTGCTTATTTCTGAAAATACTATTCCACTGCAGTGTAGTAAAGAAAATAAGATTGAGGTTCACATACACGGCGTTGTTTCCTAGCTACTGTCTGTGTGCTAGGGGAGAGATAGAGGAGCAAGGGCTGATAGAAGACTCCATACGGCGATCGGTCGATCGCGTTGACGCATTACACGTGTAGTGTTTAACTTTATTATGTAAATTGGGATTTTTTCTCCACTTTGAAAGAAACTCCTCATCAGACGCATGACTCGGGTACTACAAGATTTGCTCTGCACGTTCATATTCTTGTCGTGAACCCATCGAATTGTAGCAAAAGCGCACGGCCGGTGTAGAACATAGTTTTATTTTGAATTCTAGAACGTTACAGTAAGATTTTTTTAAAGTGGCCATGTGGCGCAGTACCCAGAGAATTGACTTTGGAATGATCACTAACACTCGTATGAAAGATTTTTGTCCAGCAAAGTTGGTCGAAATTTTTTTTCATCGCCGTATAACAGGTTAGTACCATTCTTTTTTTTAGAGAACCATTAGCACATTTTTGTTCTTTGCATGCCTGTTGTTTCTCTGCCTACAATCGTTCTAATGGATAATTGGTATTCAAGGACCCACTCATATCGACTGGTCTGATAAGCAGCTGACAACGCAATGGATTGTAGTTAATCTGAACACTAAGTTGACCCAAGATGCTTGAGATTAAAGCATCGGGAAGGAGTGCGCTGCGAGCTTGGCTTTCAAGGACATCGAAAACCTAAAAAAAATTTTCTTTCAAAGCCGGTAGAGTTCACTTGAAAGCATCTCTATTCGAAACAAAGCATTGCAAGCCGTGGTAGCACAAAAACTCTAAAATATTAGAAATCGTCATATCTCCTACGCAACATTCAATCTGCACAAAGAGAAAATTTAAACTATCAAACATTTGAACTATCTGCAGACTCACCGTTTGCATCACAAGGCGTTGCACAAAACCCTTAGCAGCCTCCTCATCAGGTGCAACACCAGGAAAACTGGCGATATTTGCTGCGGAAGAGTAAACCATGGGAAGAGGCAAAGTTGTGAAGCCCGTGATAATAAAGGTTCTGTTGCTTGCTGCAACGAAATTGTGTAGTTTTTGTATACAATAATTAGAGGTCGGATCGCAGTTATAGTCAATTTTTCCTTCTGGTCCTCATCTTTGTGAACTCGAATGATCTTTTTTGGGGCTTTTTCCCTTACTGATTTTTAAATTATTTCATCAAAATGATCAGTTGAGAGGTCTTGAGTACTGATAAAATGTCAACCTAATTAGTGTTCATATATATCTATTTATTATTAGGAGTATCCACAGTACCATAGAAATTTTTTGTTTATTACCTTGACCCCCAGGAATCACTCCACATCCAAGCACTTTGAGATTGTGACCAGCAGTAAAATCATAGAGGAATTGAATGAAAACCTAGCCATGTTTGTAAGAAGATTCATCTATGGCTCTCCAAAATCTAAGCAGGTATCGTAGTTACAAATAGAAACAAACATCCCATTTTTAGCAACAGATCATTTACAAGACATGAACGGATTCGAATGTAAGCACTCAGACGAGGGTGACGTCGCCTTTTCAGCTCCTCGATTTTTCCAAGCGCTTTAAGGGTTCCTCGACTCGTTAAGTTCATGATAAATCTTTGAACAAGTTGATGACAAATTCTTCTGTTTTAAAGCACAAGGAAATCACTCATTTAGAAGAAATGAATGTCAAATTCGTACTGAACACAAGGTACAGAAATCACCCAAGAAAAATTGTTAGCGAATACACCATCTTCACGGGCGGCACGGCTCATATTCGAGTCTCACCATTTCGTTTGTTATTCTATGACATAAAATCTTGACTTTTTCAGGAATGAAATACTCGCAATCGAGAAAACATCACTCGAGTGTATATGAGGAATTTCTAATGACATCGACTGAGAAAAACGAAGCCACGGTTTCTGCTGCGGAACGTATTTTGTAATGAATTTTGAGAAGGGAAAATCACGTTTGTGAAATTTTCATATTCTCATTAACGTTATCCATTACTACGGAACCGGCAAAATAAAAATTACAGGATTGCACTGCTTTCACAAAACTGGCGAGGTCTGAGATAACTCTAAGAATCAATCAATTTGAGAAAGCGAAAAGGAAATTGCCTCAGAATTGGTGTTAGATGGGACAACTGCATGAAGGCATTGAATCTTGTCGTGAGGGAGAAAAAATTCTACACCTTGTAAAACTGCCAATGTATCTAGATGGAAAACTAATTTTGAGATTGTAAAGGACACAACTGACGTGACACTGAGGTGGTTCTTATTCCTCCACCTTTCAAACGTTCCAGTCTCATTAAGTGGATGTTTATGGAATGCTGCGAACTTCCCAATTCCTCTGCGATGTGATGACGAAGTAGTTTCTTGAACATTTTGTATACTGAAATCTCATTCCAATAGTATAATGGTTGCAGATTCTTTATTTCTTCTCTCAATTCTCCACTGTTTCAAAAGAATCATCTGAAAAACGCAAAATGCCATTTTCTGCAATATTAACTAATTCGAGTTATTTCATATCTTAATTTCTTAAAGAAATCTGAAACTGAATTGTTGATAGATAGTCTTATATTTCCTAAGGTAAGATACTAGGTATCCTTTTAATTACAAAAGTGGGTCACTGTGATGACACTATGCGAATTCATTCACTTGCCAGCAAAAAATAAACTACTCTGATCCATCTCAAATCCAATACGTTGGTGAGAATTGTACGACACATTATCTATAAGTTGTGTTTGTATGTCTCGCTAATGACAAAATCAAGGCACTGTCAGCGCTGTAAAATCATCGGAATTTCCATGAACGCCAAATGGAGCTGAGGAAGCAATTTGCTCTTATAGCGGTCCCAGGCTGCTCTGGTTGAAATTGCTAAGCGAAAAACTGTTACTCTACAGCAATCTCCTTACACTTCAAATACGATAGCTTACTAAGTTGTGTGATCTCAACCAATTCTTTCATGAAGTTGTTTTACTACAAATTCTGTGCACAGGATTGTTTTACAGCTTGATTTTATGTGATCTGCTGTGAAGTAGGTGTCCGGTAAATTCAAGGTGACTGGGGTTCACAACGAAAAGAGACATGCCGGGGTACTAATACAATCGTGCGGAGCTTCAGCCTGCTCTCTCAATGTGACGGATGTGGAGTACATCGCAAGAAGGACATTTATTGTGGACACTCAATTCAACCGCCGCGGCTTTGATGAAAATGAACCGTTGAATGTTAACCATATTATCGATAAATAGCACATAATTAAACTGTAGAGTGACACTATGTGAATACACCCGTCTGATGACGACCATCTACCTACGTTGAACGGACGTGTTCATAAAAAGAATCAATCAGCTGTATTCGCAGCTACCAATGTTTTACAGATTACGGTGTGAAACTCGCGCCAGCCGCCACGCATGAATCAGACCATCACTATGAACGATAAGCGTAAGAGACGAATTTAAAATTTGCTCAGGTCCGCACAGTTCATGAAGATGGACCGTTTAAGTATTCAAGTAAGTCTAACTCATCAAAAAAACAGAATATTGGTAACCCTTACACTGGTCCGATGAAAATGGACACGGAACGGTGTTTGTTATTTGAGAACAATAGCGCGCAAAATATTGGGAGGCCTCATTTTGATTCTGAGCTGGTGTAGTATTCGCTTACAGACCATCCATTAGAACTTCAACCTTTTTAGCATTGAATAAGAGAGGATCGCAACTGCTGATTTACAAAAGTGTTATTCTGCAGATGATGGCTTGCGAGTATTATCCTGAGAAAACTTCCAGAGAGGGTCCTCATGATAAACCCCAGAAAATGACAGAGGCTGCAAGATGACTGCAGTCCATGGTATTTGCTACCGCAAACTTCCGCTGACCTTTCTTGAAAAGTTGTCGCCGATTTTGGCAATTGTGCATTGTTTGACTGTGAATATCCTTTCATTCGGTGAAAACGTGTGCGTGTACGAGCATCGTTGAAGACTTTTGCAAGCGACTCCGTAAGTGCAAGTAGGCCAAAGAAAACAATTTTGAGAATTGCTGTGACCTTTTTCGTTTATTGTTATAGTTGCTGATTTAATGAACGTTATTATCCCTTAAACTGCATGAATCTATTTCTTTATGCAGTATTTTCACTGCCGAAGTATTAAAAAAAATCGCAGTACTTTTACTCATCTTGCACACTATTACGAAGAAGACGAAGATTTCTCTCATTTGCACTGCGCTGGATGAAGTTCTTCAAATCGGATTGCAATCTATTAAGGCTCTCTGCTCATAAAAGAAATAGAAAGCAAAGTCAGCGCTTCTCAGTCAATGCCCTTCTTAAAAGAGATTCGAGAGTGTTAAATGTAGCTGTTTGTGGGTTGTATCGTCTTGACTGAATTAGTAGCAACAAGCAGTTTAGCCATGGCAATTTCCCTTCGCTTTTCAGAGGAATATTGTGATTAGTAAGGTGATTTTAAGCCAATAGAGATTAAGCACCATCGTTGTTCTCTTCAGAATTGAACATTCATATCTTTTATGAACATTCATATCTTTTCAAGGTTTGGCACGTCAGTGGTTTACATACGTTTACGCAGTTTCGCCCGCCTCATCAGAGCCACACACCACACAGAGTTACCTTATCCGAAGTAGATAAAGGGTAGGCACAGCATTGAGACCAGACAACGTGAATTGTTTCTGAATCATTTTTTAGTCGAAAACTTGCGACTGTTTTTCAGTAAATAGACGTCGACTTTCGATCGACTATTTTTCAATATTCACACTTGCTGCTTTGCAAGACCAGACGTCAATCCTTCAATTATAACCAGTCTAACCAATAGCTCTTGAATTGTGTATCTTCGAAGTCAACTTTCATCTACTTTGAATGTCTCTGAACAAATTATTCTTGGATTTTATGGACGGCGAATGGAGCTGAACGGGTAAGAGTTCCGTAATGTAACAGTTCAGTCTTGGTTATGGAAAATCTTGTAGATTATAGTCCTATCAAATTATAGTGAATTTTCAACAAGGTTTCAAAAACAGTAGAATAGAAGGTTTTGTTATGAGTTCTGCCGCCCATCGAGCAATCAACTGTAAATCTTTGCAATGTCAAATAATTTTCTCACTTGGCGCGTAGTATAACATGTGCGGCGTCGATACCTTTAGTTGTAGGAACTTGCTAAACTGAAAGCTATCGTGTTACTGATAAGGCCTGTCATAAAGCCAGAACCAGAAAAGCCATACCAGACCGTAGATATTTATATATATTCAGTAGCTGCCAGCTTACTGGGTTAAGTGTCCAAATGTACCTATCAGACCAATCCCGTTGACGGTTAGTTGCTGACAACAATGATGCCTTATATCTAGGACAAAAATACTAGGAGATCCCGCTATAGCTCAATTTTCCTTCTGACACCCAATCATGTATTTTTAGCTTTTGATCTGCTTATCGAGAACATCGTTGTTGTGATAGCTTGTACTTTCCCACCAATCTGTACAACAGCGAAGACTTTACACAATAATATCGAAGAGCTATGGGCAATCAGTTTACAGTAATGCGCCTTTCAAGGAGATAGTGACACGATACGTTAGTCAAATAAACTTATCACCGATCTCAGTTAGCCTAATGATCCAAGAGAACCTTGATTTTTTATGTTGAGGATAGAAGTTAGTTTCAAATTATTACGATGACTGACTACTGGTTGGCAACAGGATCACTCCACCATTTCCAATCCTGACGATACGACCATTCGAATCTGCAGCTCATGAAACCAATCATGAAAAGAACATCCAATATCTTTCTTAAGCTCTTTTATAACAGCACTCGACCACACATGAGACAATACTGCTGGAACGTCGCACATGCTCACCCTGTTACTTGCAAGCGAAACTTTCAAAAGCCTTGCATATTAGTGCCGGATATGCTTTCCAAGAACTGGTGGAGAACACCATATGACAGAACTAGACGAATTTGCACTTTGTTAACAAAAAATGTAACCTCCAATGGACTCAGTATCAACCAATAAAATTAGGAAGGACTCAGCTCATATCATCTCAAAATCGTAAATCAAAGTCTGATACTATTTTTGATTCACTCAAACTCATAACGCCAATGAATCCAAAAAATGGTAAAAATCCACAAATGAAACACATTGCATAACTTCAGATGACTTCATTCCCGATCAGGAACTCATCAGGTTGGCCTAAAGTCATTATTCTAGACTAATGCTATGATTACTTTAATTGTTGGATGCAATTTACCTTGACAAGTCAACCACCAAATATAAAACTAATGCTTATGGAAGAAGTCATGTCCGTAATATGGAATAATCAAAGGAAAGCCCTAAATGCTTGAATTCTTTGGATTGGGATTGATAAAAAGGACCGAGAATCCGTCGCCGAAACCCATTCCTTGGAAACGACATCATGAAAACTTGAAAAAGCCTTGTAAGCTTACGTCAGGAAACCAATGAATATTATATGCACGACCAGCAATATAGCATTTGGAATACGTGCTGTGGTTTGCACAACTAGTAAAGACGGACCATCTAAGTATCTGAGTAAGTAATGCTTGAATAAGCATATAAATTATAGTTATATACAGCTAATATGCATTGATATCTTGATCTAAGACACGAAAATTTCCGCAGATGCATTGGTGGAAAGCAACAGACAAATTCTCTTTTGATGCTAAACATTTGAACCTCAAATAACTTGACACTAACGCTATCATATATCAATGCCAAATGCTGTAATGTCAACCTCCAAACCTATGGCACGGAAAAATCTTCGGTATTCTCATCTTTCACCTAAACTAACAGGATCTAAACAATAAAGAAGAAATATCAGAGAAAACTACCGATTTGAAGATGACCTATGGAAGCAAATGACTAGAAACATGGCATCGACTGTTTCTAAAACCTCGCAATAAGCATTCAAAATAATATAGGTATTTATAATAGGTATATATATATATTATATAGGTATATAGGTAATAAGTATTTGAGTGCTGCTCATCATTCTGAGAATTCATCAAGCTAGAAGGATCCACACAATAACGAGAATAATAATGCAACATCAAATGCTACGAACGGGAAGGTCAGTTAGTACTTCTCTAATTTGAATCCTCAGCAGAGCGATATAACTAAATCATATATAAATCATATAACAACTCCCTTTCAAGATAGCGGATTGACTGTTATGTTAAGAAAAAGGACGTTCACCGACATGTAGGTAGATTTTAAAAGTGCACTTCCACTAAGCTTCCGCGAAAAATGAATCACCGGTTCAACTCCCACCAGAAGTTCAAAAATTTGCAAATCACTCAGTAGTACTGGGTACAATCCCTGTTTATCCTTGGCTAAACGAAGTTAAACCCTTTACACGTACAACTGCTACATTTGCTAGGTTTGAGTGTGTACGCCATGTTAAGTTTATTCAGAATGTTTGTGCATGTCTAATCGATGATAAGTTCACATTTGAGTAAACGGAAAGTACCTCGCCTAGAGGCAGTCCATAATCAATTAAAGATTCAAGAACGTTGAGTGGTTTCAGAATTTTTGACTCCAGTTGGGAGTTTGACCCGAATTTTACTATCACCAAGAGCGCATAATCTACAACCAACGCCACCGCTCTGCTACCATTATTTCTTGGAATAAGCTTCCGAAACTATCAGCAAACAAAGCAGTAGACATAAAGAAATCCTATTGATTATGACAAATTGACGCCAATTCTACATTCAAAGAACAGCCAAATGAATTTCCTATCGAAACTCTTTCACTGAAACGGTGTAAGTGTTAAGATGAAAGATGAGATTACTCCTTGCCCCTTCAACCTTGAATGTGCAACAGCTTGATAAACAAAAAAGAGAGATCACTTCGTTATTACTTGAGCCAACACGTCATGTGGTCTGGTAAAGGGCCCGTGTACAGTCCGATACATGTGTTTCGACCTCACAGTCTCGTTATTCGGGCAGAACCCATCGTCTTCAATCTTTTTTAGCCAATCCTCTGTGGCTGCTCCAGTCCCCACACTAAGAGGTATCGAAGACGGACGCTTTACACTGTAAGTCAAGTGAAAATACCACCGAACTCACAATGTTGTACACTCGACTGGGCTGGGTGTATGCAAGCTGTGCTTCCAATATGCAGTTTCGCGACCGATAGATCTATCGCCTTGACGTGATTAATAGGTGCAATGCAAATTCTGTTACTTGATTCGGGATTTTTTCTTCGCTTTGAAGGCTCTAGATAAAACGTATGACTTCGATACTTCAAGATTTCCTCTACAGATTCATGTGCTTTTCGTGCTTCCAGCAAAGTAGCGGGAAAAACGCGGGACCAGAGTAAAACATAACTTTATTTTGGAGAGTACAGCAACCAGGAAATTGAGCTCTCGAATCAATTCTTATAATCTTATGAGAAGTTGCTGCTCAGCGAAAGAGGTTGTTTCTTTATCCCGCGCCGTCTAATGGGAAAGTTCGTACTAAAGACAATGAAGAAGCAACGGTATTGATGAGACTGATAGCAAAATAAACGAACAATAATGGTGGTAACACCAGTAGTGAAAAAAAGGATATCAAAGAAGGAAAGAAGGAGCAAAAATGAATCCTCGATTTGCTCCCCTCGACCTGCCGCCATGTCTTTTCAATGCCGCACCGCTAGAAATTTTTGCTTGGGTGTAAATGCTTATCGAGAAGTCCCGGGACCGCTTTGTCTCTGATGCTGACCCGGAACGACGGTGGGCATTGTTCCGTAGGAAAATGAACCGCTCCAGGCATCGCTTATTCATCGACCAATTTACATGCTGTAAAAACATAAATGAGAATTACTATGATAAAATCATTAGTAGCAACCATCTGAACAATTCCGGAAAAAGAAAGCAAAAAAAAACAGGTAACAGCAGTTCGAGCAGATGCCATATGCTTAATGTAGAAGTCTCGGCCCTCGAAAACAATGGTCCCTAGCAAGCTGCCCCGAAAATGTCAACACTGAAGCACAGAACTGACACTGGAGCGTCGAGATGTCATCGAGAACGATAGACGGCGGTGCCTACTTACACTCGGCCATCGATTATCATACCTTTCTTTTCGAGTGTTTTCTTGAGACCACACCTCAAATTTCAATATGCCAGTTAATCATTTCTAAGCCACGCATGTCATGTGGTCTGTTAAATGGGCTCACTTATAGAACCTGAAACACGTGTTTCAACCTTGACAATCTCATCAGTCGCGCGATACCCTTCTCGTCTTTTGCCATCCCTCGGGCGCTCAGTCTCCTATGCTAAGAGTAGGCAGTTGATCATTTCTGAGCCACGCATTTCATTATTATCTAGCATATTGAAATTTGAGCTGTGGGCTCAAGAAAACACTCGAAAAGAAAGGTATGATATACTAATGATACCAGCCGAGAGCAATCGAGTGTACAACACTGTGTGTTTGGTGATAATTTCACTTGATAGACAGTGTAAAATGTTCGTCGTCGCCTACTCTTAGTATAGGGGACTGAGCGCCTTGAGAGGATTGGCTAAAGACGAGTAGGGTACCGCCCGACTGATGAGACCGTCAAGGTTGAAACACGTGTATCAGGTTCTATAAGTCAGCCCATATAACAGACAACATGACATGCGCTGGCTCAAGAATAATTATCTGGCGTCGATTATCAGTTATAACTGCTGGTGAGATTGTTTAACATTTGAAAACACCAAAGAAATGTCAAGGTCTGGGCGGTCCGTTCGTGGAAATGCCAGTACAGTGGCTCTCTTGGTTCCGCAAACCCCTAGCCGCTCCAACCCGCACACGCATCTCTCTCAGCTCGTGCTTCCTCCTCGTAGTGATCTTCGCTTGGTTACAAACTTGGACATGACGTTGATCCTCGATGTTGTGAACAAATCCCCTGTTCGTGCATACGTACGTCATTTTCGCAAATAACGCGCTCCACCGTCACAGTAGTCGGCGTCGTGTCAGGGCTTCCCTACAACTACTGACTCCCGCGAATGTCAATGTTTCAAACGTCAGGGTAACAAGGTCTCTGGCTCATCTTACTTTCTCTCATTTTATTCTGCACAAATTTCTCCTTATTTTCTAATTCACACTATCTTTTTTGTAATCTTTTACATCTGTCTTATTTTTTATTTACTCCTATTTTTCCATCAGTCCATCGTAGTTGTCTGACTTCTCTGAATGGAAGGAAAAAAAATGGTTTCAGCTCTAACTCCTTATCGATGACTCCAAAAATCCAAATATGAGTAAAAAAAGGCGGGTGATTAATCAGGACTCCTCCTATTGAACCGCTTTTAGCGGTGGCACGTTCTATAAATATACTCCTAGAGTGCGTAATTTTCTTTTGGTAGTACATATTTTCAAGCTTATCCCCTCATCTAGACAAGTGGTTTTCATGAAAAGTGTTAGCAAACTTTCTAAAGCCTAAATTTCAAGCTAGCGCTGTACGTGGCGGGTTTTTTTGAAGAAGACCTTTTCATAACGCTTAAAAATTCAAAACAAAGTAGTAATTTTCGCATCTTATACTCCCTGCTGTGTTTCACAGAAACGGTCTTTTTGGGTTATAAGCACAGCGTTGGAATCGGTAAAATTCACGCTATCGAATGATCACTAATAGTCTCAAGAAAGAGCTCTATATTGCAAGAAATATGCGCGTGTAAGACATAAGTTTATTTTTGATTTTCAGCGTTATAAAAGGGTCGTTTCAAAAAACCGACCATTACAGCGCTAGCTTGTTAGGAAGGACTCTCGCTGAGAACTTCTTATTTAGCTAGGGGAATAGGCTCGAAAATCTGTGCTACCAAATGGAAAATAACCCTAGAGTGAGGTGCAAGACTTTTACGTTAGGCAGGACTCGAACCTGCATTTCACTTTATGCTGAGGCGCGTGCTCTAACCCGTTGCACTATCGACTCCTGTTTTTTGACGCCACTGTCCTTACGCCCCTGGGGTAGGGTAAAATGCGGGTGCGAGTCCCGACTGATGCAAAAGTCTTGCACATCACTCTACACCAGGTAGAGCGGTCCTCTGAACTGATTTTTTAATTGACTTCGACATTTCCAATTAAAAGTAGCTTATTTGTGATTCAGCTGATATCACGGGGTTAATGAATAAGTTCATTCGTCTAACATTTTCACGCGTTTCGCCTTCTTTGGATCCGATGATTCGAGTCGATCTTCAGCGATCGTTTGTCCTCGTCGTGGTCCTAGTGTTCATTTCGATCGAGTCGAATCTAATAGCATTTTTTAAGCATTTCAGGGGTGTTTCATGGCATTTCTAGTGCTAGACGCACGTTTGGGCTTCTAATAAGCCTCTATAGCAAATGCCTTTCGATTCAAGCTAGCCTCTACAACTAAGGGAATCGGAGCCGAACATGTTACGCTGCACGTCAAGCGAAAAAATCACTTGATGCAGTGATTTGGAGTCAATTGCTTGATGGCTGGTAAAACGAATATAGCAAGTACCTTTCTGTTCGACTGTTCGAAGATCTCGCTCCAATCCACATATCTGATAGCTAAACTCGAAATTCCTAGTGTTTTCACTGCATTTTTCGCAGTGTTATAATGTTTCATGTACACCTAAGAGAATTGAGTGCTGAGCAAAAATACGACCTCAGCCGGGAGTCGAACTCGCGTTTCATCCATACCGGGACCAGATCCATTTTTGCTCACCACTCAGTTCTCTTAGGTATATCTGATAGCATATTTTGAGCTTTTCAAGAGGTCTGGTATAGCAATTTTGGTGCTAGACGCACGTATCGGCTCTCTAGCAAGCCTCATCAGACATGTCATTTGGTTCAACCGAGCCCTACCAACTAAGGCTAGCGGCTCTGAACATGTATGACTACACGAAGCCGCTCAGAAGTGCCATACCAGACCTCTAAATAGCTTGAGGAAATCTATCAGATTATATTGAATTTTAACCCCTTAAGGGACGACGTGTACCAGCTGAGGTAAACGATTGTTTGAAGGCCTTTCTCTCTGGACAAAACTTTTCTCTTAGACCCTTGGTAATCATTCGGAAGCTCAAGTCTGCGATCTTAACACTGTGTTTGGTGATCGAAAAAACCTTTATATTACGTTGTGACAGCAAAAATACGATCATGTTTCACACTCAATTTGGTTTTTCTTCTCGACTGAGACTTCTTTATGGTTCTTCGCCAAGCTTTTACTAATCAATCGATAACCCAAATCTTCAGAATTTCAATGCTATACTTAGTTTTTGGAAAGGTTATCACAGAACGCTGTAAGAGCGAAAAGAACATTACGTTTCGCATTCGAAGTTTTTATCGTAGAGAAAAGTTATTTGTGCACGCAAAGTATATGACCTAATAGAGAAAATTATGTAGTATTATAATAATACAAAAAAACCAAGGTTTTACTTTTTAGGTGGAGGAAAAACCCTGCTAGAATAACAATAATCGCGCTCCTCTTGCGGTAGTTGCGCTGTGAGATCGATCAACTGCCGTCCCTAAAGGGACAGTCGAATAGGAAGACGAGTCGAATGTTTTCCAGTAAAGCACCGTTTGAATGAAGAACCTCCTCACTCGGCGATGTCCTCTGTATAGAACGGATCGTGCGCCAATTACCATGTTGATAGTGATCCAAACTTGTTTTCATCGGTTATCAGCTGACAATGATACCGACTGCTACAGGAGGATTGACCAATGAAAACTGGTGTTGCCACTAACAACGGATAGTTAGCATACGAGATCCGTCCTGTATATAAGGGCATCGCTGAGTGAGATCATCATTCGAGCGGTGCTTCAGCGAAGAAGACTCTGCTAAAACGTCGACGACGACGAAGGACAACAACGAGGACGAACGACTGTGGACAATCTCTCCTGGATCACCTCCGCACCAGGCATTACTAACCGCTCAGCCACCCCACATTTGTGGTATTGGGTGTGTCATAGAGGTTATTATCAATGTAGGTAGTTGAGTAAGGTTCATCGTACATGCGGTGTGAACGGCTCATGGATTATTTTGTTCCACCTAAGGCTCTAAGCGGCGCATTTACTTTACTAGACAGATTTTAAATAATTTTTGAATCGGTTTCTTATCAGAATTATGGTAAAATTTTTATTCAGTGGTGGTCTGCAAAACTTTTGCGTCAGTCGAGGCTCGAATTCGCATTTTACCCTGTTAAGGGACGTGTGCTTAAATCCGTCGCACTATCGACGCCTGCTTTGTCAGCACTCTTCAGGTCGAACCGTAAGCGGTTGGTTGCTGAGAGATTGATGCGTTACAGCGTAGATAGAATCCTTATTATCCTCTGTCTTCTGTGCGTATGGATAATGAAAGAATAAAACTGTCGGCGTTATTCCTCTAAGGTATGCGTCTTGCTTTCGACTTCATTCGTAGCATCATTCGAGTTGAGATTGAATGGACACTCGACCCTCACAATGATTGGCAGTGGCCTACCGATGTATTTAGTCTGTACTGCTGTCCTCCTAGACAAGCCTAGAGTGCGGGATCGAACCATCGACCATCGAAGATCGACCGCCTATGAGTTGCAGTGTACCTCTAGCCACAGCATCACACGGTCTTCTTCAAAATGATGACATCTTTCTTAACATATGGGATTTCCAACGGGTTTGTGACTTAGAATTTATCACCACCAGGAAATATTAGCTGAATAGCGAAATATGATTTGATAAGGGTAGGTCTTAGGCTCTTCGAGAAAGGGAAATCGCCAAGACGTGAGCCTTCTTTCACCCGCCACTGACAAAATTCGCTTTGATGCTTGACACCTTCACAATGCGAATGAAAGCGATTACTCACTTTTTGACAGCCATTTTTCGTTTCTGTTTTTCAGTCTTTTCTCACTCTTTTTCTTCCCTTCTTTCTCCTGACTTATTTTTTCCCTAACTCGTCTTCAAATAATCGCCTCTTCCGTTGCAGAGTTGTAAAGAGCTGGAGAATCATGGACACCTCAAAAACCACTTCAAGCGCTGATCTCGACTTCACTGAGCTTTTTTCATGCTTTGATGGTGCTCAGAGCTATTTCGAAGTATGTTATCCTTTGTAAAACAACTTTTCCAGCAGTTTTTTTCAGGCGGTTCTTATTAGGTCGTTCCATATGTTTGGATACGAAACAGTAAATACCAAATTTATTAATCAGAAGTAATTAGAATTGCATGGTTTTGGTGTCGTGCAAATGCGCATTTTCTTGCGAAAATTTCGTTATACAATTTGCTTATACTTGCTCTAAGATGGAGCTATCTTGGGAACAAATTCACTTGCTACTCATGCACGATTGGCGCATAGAGGAAAGATGCTACTGAAGCAGCGCGCAAGATCTAATGAAGCTTAGAGTGATGGTACGGTTGCATAAAGGACGGCTAAGAAGTGGGTCGCAAAGTTTAAAGCTGGAGAGAACAGTCTGGAGGATCAGACGCGCTCGGGCCGTCCACAGGAAACTCCATCAATCTTCCGCCCGCTTCACTAGCAGTTTTCCTCTACGCGTCAAGTGCAGAGTAGCAAGTGAAATTTTGTCCCACGGCAGCTCCTTCTTGAAGCAAGTCATAGGCAAGTTGTATATCAAAATATTCACAAGAAAAAGCGCAATTGAATGGTACCGAAATCATGCAGTTTCAATAACTTCTGGTCAGTAAATTTGGTGTTTATTGCTCTAGTGCCAAAACTCATGGAACTATTCAATGTTTACTATATGCCTAAGAGAATTGAGTGGTGAACAAAAACGCGGCCTCAGGCGGGAATCGAACCCGCGTTTCATCCTATCCTGTCAACAGGAACCTGTCAAAGGTTGGTGGGTGATAGCTAACATTGAGATGTTGAAGAATGAGTGGTCGGGCAAACGTGCCTCGGTGGTGTAGTGGTAGAGCACGCGTCCCCGGATAGGATGAAACGCGGGTTCGATTTCCGCCTGAGGCTGTGATTTTGTTCACCACTCAATTTACCTTGAATTCATTTGACCGATTTAAACAATGAAAACAAGAAGATGCAAGTGAGAGTTGGCTTTTTGTTGGCATAAGCATAACCATGGTCCTAGCTTATTGCTCTTCGATGGTGAAGACCTTAGTCGGGTTTAGTACAGTTGTTCAATGTCTGGTTTATCATGCTAACCCTCTCTTGTCTCTGTATTTGTAGAGAGCTCTTTAGATTTGTAATTTAGTGTAGAACTTGTTTTGTATTCATGCTCCACTTTAGCACTCTAGCACTTCATTTACTACGCCATCACAGTGTTTTTTTTTCACTGTGCGGATCAAAGTACTTCTAGCTTTCAATTCGTTTTTCGTCTTCTTCTTGAACGGCGTAGAATACTGATTGAGCGAGTCTCCTTGCAGTCTCGAGGATAGCCTTGCTGTGGCGTTCCATAGGTCATTGTTGTTGACTGCCGGAGAGAGGCGGGAGCTGTAGCTCGGCTCCACGCGCGCCGTGACGAGCATCACAATCACTCGGCCACGGCGCTCCCCATTCATCGCTCCACGTTGTAGAACTTCCGAAACTAAGGGAGAATTGATTTATTCCAGACCGATTAGGTACCAGCTTTCCACGATCTTCACATCAAATTCAGCCAGTACCCTGCAAAAATAACCAGGATGAAAACCTATAATGTTGAGCTGAAGGAAAGTGAGTCTTCAAACAATTAGTCAACACTGTTGTTAATCTTCTCATTGAATAAATTCCCGTATCACTCGTTACCCGTATTTCTCAAATTAAGAGTATATGAAGGAGCTCGCGGCTATCGAGAAGCGATTGAGTGAAATGAATGAAGCAACTGAGATGTGGAAAGTACAATGCGAAGATCAGCAAAGGCGTATCAACGAGTTAGAAAACGAAGTGATTATCAGGAAGAACGAGGGACGAGGTTAGCTTTGCTCTAGTCTCCTCATATTAAGGCACATGTAAGGGAGTTCATTGCTATTTTGGCAGCTCCTAGGTTTTAGCAGCTTCTCTGAATCTGTCCTTCCCAACGCTGTCGCATGAGGGACTCTCTGGGATCAGCAGAATTAAGCCTTTTTTTATGACGTTAGCTTTTCATACTCGACGCTTGGCTTGCTGAGCATCGAACGCAGGCACCAAGTGTTCACGAGTACCTTTCCACTCCATCATAGCAGAACAGGGAGGAAATAACTGGAGGCGACGTGTAAGGCCTAGATCAAAGATATGGTTCTTAGGGGTCCCTACAGCGAGCAGGGCCCACCGGGCCACTCTTGCTCACAATAAGGAAAAATGGAATCTTCTCTCAGTGCCCGCTCAAGTGACTCGATAGGGCGATAGGTTATGAAAGGCAGTGCTTATGAGTGCCGTGCAATATACACGTAGGCTATGAGTGTTAGAGGACGACAAATGATAAGCCTATCACTTCCGCTGGACTGATAGTTTTAATATGAGTATTAGCAATCGTTCGAAAGCTTAAATCTCTGCCTACAACTTCACATGATCTGTTTTTCAAAACACCCTTTTACAACGCTTTAAAATCCACAATAAAATTATGTTTTGCATCACCACGCGTTTTTTTTCTAATCTTGATTATACTTCGCTGGAGAAAACTCCTCCCTTATAGTGCTAGTACTCTTCCGAAAGCGCAAGTCTCGATGAACTCAATAATGCTGTTTGTTTTTTTCGAAAAGCTTTTTGATGGCGCTATAGAAGAAAGAAAAGATTTGTGCTTAACAACTTACCGGAGAGAGCTCATTCTTTTGACCATCAGTAATCATTCGATAGCGTAGGTTCCAGTGATTCGAACGGCTAATTTTCCGTGAAAAACTATCTCACTGCAGTATAGCATGGAGCAAATTGCCTTTGTTTACCGGCAAACTCATGGCAGAGAAGGGCGAGGCGACCGATCGATACTGGTTAGATGTGTGAGGTGCAACTTGTTTTCATTATGGAACTTTCTCTTCACTTTGAAAAAAAATTCCATGTAAAATGATTGGCTTAGATACAACAAAATTTTCTTTGACACACTTTCATGCTTTTCATGCTTTCAGCGAATTACACGCGTGATAAAAAATGAAGGCGCGCGGAAAGTGTAAAACATAATTTTATTTGAATTTTACGGTGTTATATCAGGGTGTTTTGGAAAAAAGGCCACGTGGAGCTTTAGTCGGAGATTTAGGCTTTTGAATTATTACTAGCACTCCCATCAAAAATTCTTGTCCAGCGAAAGGAATCGATTTTCATTTGTCGTCCGTCTAACATATAGGTATCCACACGGCTATTGGTTACTCTTTCATATGCCTCCACGCTCAGCAGATTGGTCCTGTGTCTTAGATTTTAATGATGTAAACAGTAATTTGATGCATCAATCAGGTACCTCAAGTCAATATTAAAGTAATTATCCATTCAGTCACATCCAC
>JAHQIW010003907.1:0-60306 GCA_019055375.1 Parelaphostrongylus tenuis | reverse complement strand
TTTTTTTAATATTTTTTTTCATCTGTTCGTCTAAGGTGACGTCAATGTGAGGGCATGTCACAAACTTCGTTCAATAGAAAACCATCGCGATAGCTCTGCAACGGGGGTATAGCTCAGTGGTAGTGCGCTCCCTTAGCATGGGAGAGGGCGAGGTTCAATTCCCCACATCTCCAGACATTTTTATGGTCGTCGAATATTTCTGTCCTATACTTCACGTATTAAGGAATCAGAATTTTCTTCCTATTGGAGCACGTGACGAGGAGTGGAACATTTCAGTGTTCCTAAAGCACGGCTTCAAAATAAGTGAAAATGAGAAAAGAGCTACCCATTTTGTTCTACATCGTGCATTCCTTAATAAAGAAAACAAAAAATCTACCACCGCCTTCATATAATTTGGTCAATTGAAGAAAGCGAAAGTGAGAGGTTTAAAGCAATTCATTACGTTGAGTAGTTCAATCGGCTTTGTTATTTTTCCTCTAAATTTAAAGTAGTTTTTCTCCTTTTGCCTTTCATCATTCTCCAAATAACTATGTTTTTTCCACTCTCTTTGCAGCAGCTTCATAATGGATTTACAACACATTTGTAACATACGTCAACCTTCTTTACGGTTTACGTTACGATCTCCAAGTAACTTGTTTTGGACCAAAGACTTCATAATGGATTGATAGCACATATTTCTAGTAAATCACAAAAGTTCTTTATACGATCACTAACTAACGTGTTTTGAACCAAGGGCCTTTTTGTTTATTCAAGAACAAGTAATCAAATACGCAAAGTGTCATAAAGACACCTGAAATCTAAAAGTGCTTCACTAGCGACTATCTTGGCGCTTCTTGATAAACTAATTCGCGCGTTGTCACACTGTGCCTATATCTAAAGGTGTGACTTATCAGGACTTACTACCCATATGCCTTTTCGCAAGAAACATGCCCGATTATTGTCCACGAGTTGTTATTACGCTTGAAATTCTTCTGCTTCAGATACACCAAAATATTTGGTAAACTGATTTATAAATCAACACTGACGACATAAATATTTTCCAGAAAAGTTGAGCTATTTGCAGTTCCATCACATTGCCCTTTTTGAAAATGGAATAGCTCAATATCTAAGGTTTTCCGACACGATAATCTGTGGATATCGACATTACCCGGTGATCACGTTCCCTCCAAGCTGACCACAAGCATGCCTTCTCAGTTGGGATATCTGAGGCAAAAGCTGGTAGATCAGGTCAGAATACTCGCCTCGCTAACTCAGATTCCGATCTGCTAAACGTTTCAGCGTTGAGGAAAGCCAAAAAACCGGTTCGTTCTGTTTCATTTTTTTTTCTAAACTACAAGTGATCTCGTTGAAAACTTATGTCACCGCGTCCCGGCATGTTGTGGAGGATCTGAATATGTGAGGGGAGAATCGGTTGAACATCTTAGTGTTCCAAAAAATCGCGTCGAGACGAGTCGAAATATATTTTCATCTGTTCCTGTAGGAAAACCACAGCAACATCTTCTGTGTGGGGGTATAGCTCAGTGGTAGAGCGCTCCCTTAGCATGGGAGAGGGCTGGGGTTCAATTCCCCATACCTCCAAAAGCTGTTGTGGTCGTCGAATATTCCTGTACTGAACTTCACATATTGAGAAATCAGAGCTTTCTTCTCATTGAGGCACATGAGGAGAAAAATGGTGGACTACTTAACTGCTTCTATAACACAGCTTCGAAATAAGGCGAAAATTAGAGGTAAGCTGCCAAATTTGTTCTACTTCGTATATTTTTTAATAAGTAATATTACTCGGGTTCGATTCCCGCCTGAATCAATGTTTTTTCTTACCACTCAATTCTCTAAGGTATCAGTAATATCACTGTTAACACATCTTACAAACTTTACTTATTGGGATATCATTGCATTCTGTGCAGTGGCATATGGTTCAGTGGTGAAGTGCTCAGTCGAATTGGTTCTGGAAACTCAAAAAGGGCAAAGTCAATCTCGTTATTTTTCGCGTGAACACAAATTTAACCGTGGAAGCTGAAACATTTGAACATGCACCCATAGCGAAAATTAAAATGTTTCGCAGTGATAACCGAGGGAGACTATACATTCCCCAATTTTAACATAGATTACAACGCAAAAGATTGAACACCTAAAGAGCGTTTTGAGACGTACGGATTTGAATGGACCGATCATGCTGTGAGGTTTCCTGAGTTTATAATGACGACAATTACCATCTATGATGATTCACAATTTCAAAATCCCCACTACCAGTATTGGACGTAGGCGTGAGATCACCTACTGGTGAGTGACATAGTGATAGACCAAATCGCAGTTGATTGAAGATCTTACCTTACTCAAGTCGTTGCTGTTCCCTTATTCTAAAGGGCATCAGACGATTACATGTTACGCGCAAGAATTCATTTTACGCGGTAAGGAAAGCCGTTGAGTTCGTGAAACGAAATCCCCAAACCAATTCGTCGGTTATAGCAAATATGTCAGGAATCCGATCCTTGCGTAAGCAGGATAGAAAATCATTAAACATTATCAAACGCGCGTCGATAGATCAATTCGCAAGCGAGAAAGTGAGCCTGAAGTTCACGACCTACGCCAGCGATTAAGAACTGGATACGCCGCTTCATACGCCAGTCTATCGATGATGAGCTAGGCCGGACGTAACGAGTTCTAACGAAAAGCGGTGGACGAGAGACGTTGTCCAGGTAGACCATTGATTCGGTGGCCAGATTTCTTCATGAAAACCTTAGAAGGAAGATATAATGCTCAACGAGTTCTAGAGCAAACACAATCTATTGCACCATTGCAGGGGTCTTTTGATTTGTATTGATAGTGGGCGATAAAGTTTTGGATGTGATTTTCACAGGATATCATTTAACTTACAGAAATCTATAAATGGTTTGGTTCAAATTAGACGAAATATTCATTCTCAATTGTCTGATGAGATAATCATTCTAGCAACGCGTTGCATCACTTCGGGATATAATGTGTGTACTATCCTTTAGATTTTTGCATGGAGTGACTCTTCATCATCCTCTTCTTCAATTGAGACAGCATCTTGTGCTATAATGACACCGTGGTCGACTTGCTCCTAAAGTGGAATGAATGAATCATTTGGAAAGAAGCCACTATTCACTTTTGGTCGCTTTGAATATTTATGACTCCAGCAGTCAGTTCTTTAATAATCATGTTACAGTTTCGATTACCATATTGCTAAAAACGTCACGTAATTTGCATCGCTTTACAACAAACTAAGAAAACCTATTTAATCTGTGTGCTTCCAAAGATGAGACATCATTCAGCAATATTAGAGGACTCTTTTTCAGATTACTTATTTTTTTACTCTGGGAAGCTGAAATCAGCACACTTTGTTAGCAGGTATGTAAAATGTTCCGCGAGTAAAACAGCGATGTATAATGATATATTATGTTTTGAGCCACTGAGGTCTAAGTGCTATACAGGCGCCTGTGTCGTCTACCAGGAACTCATCATTAGCACCGTCCTCGGTTCAGCCGATCACTTGAGGCTATACTCCTCTATGAAGGAATCGACGCCGAGCAATAACTCATCGCAAGTCGGATAATGGAATTATCCGACGTTGTAGTGATCGGCAGTTGAGCCTTCATCCTTGTCAAGTTTTGCTTTGAGCAAGGTCTATAAAAACGGTCGGGAGAGTGATGTGGAACTTTGGGCTTTATGTAAAGACTTTTGATTTTACATTTAACAACGCGTGTAACACAGTGGATTTTTGCGCTACTTTTAAATATACGCAGTGGCTGGTTCGATCCCACTTTCTGAGCTCACCATGCCTTCTCTCCCTATGGAATCGGCAAACTGATACCCATGTTGTTCAAGATGATAGGACCACTGATATCGGTAGACCATGAGTCACTGTTTAGGCAAATACCACCCAATTACCTATAAGGATACCTGGTGGGGTATCTACACAGAGCATCCTTCAAGGATTGATCAACACCAAAATCTTTGTGCTCAATATTTTTTACCAACTGATAGATATGTGATAAAACTACGATCACAAGGTTATAGTGCACAAGTTAATTTTGGGAAAATGGGCAAAACGTTGATAGAACACTGGATGTTTTTGAAGAACGAGCTCGAATTGCTAATTATCCAACCGGGATTGTAAACTTAGTAATAAAACGGCAAAAATCGGTGAACACCTTATTTTTTGAAGCCTTTTTGTATTTGCTAAACATGCAATAACTGATTACCATCATTGAAGTGCAATATTTCAGAACTTTACTTTCTAGAAAAGCTCCGTTTGGCAAAACTCGACATCTTCTCTTGAGATCTTTACATTGTTTACAAATGTGTAATATTGGCGATACTAAGCTCTCCAAATAGATGCGACGAATATTTATAGATCGGATTATTTAACACTTGATGTGCGCTGTTGGTTCTTTAGCAGCTAAGAGTGATTTCGAGGCCATTAGATTATTTTAAAAGCTGGCAACTACGTACATTTATTGATAAGCTATTTTTGTTCTGTCCACTCATTCCTAAACAGAATCTTGGGTTTTCAACTCAAATATATGTTCGCTTGAATTTTTCTACAAATGACAACCATATTTGATTTATCCGAACTTCTAACGTTTGCTCAGCACATACGTACAATACATTTGCGAATGCCATCGTGTCCTCCAGAACGGAATTCAGAATGTTGATTTACTTTCACGTTCAAAATAATAATCCCCACCACTCAGGTCGCCTCTCTGTAATTCGAATCCCACCTTTATAAGTTATGCTCCATATTCTAATTGAACACCTGTAGCTTTAATGTTTTTATTTCAGCCGAATAGGGTTTAATACAGCTGAATTATATTGGTCTAAAGTTAACAACAACAATTATTTCTGAATCCAATAGTTTGAACGCATGTTTATGGATCGTTTGTGTTAATCGAAATGAGAAGCCTTGGTTTAGCTTCAGTTCTACCACATCACCTCAGTATCTTTCGATTTTTGTCCAAAGTCAAGAAAACAAAGGCGATAGCAATTTCGTTGCTAAAAGATTATTGATGATCAGGCTATGAGATGATTTTCCTCTCCCATCTTAGCAAAATTGTCATACTCGGCAGACGTTCTAATTTCTCTTTTTCCTTCGGGTATTTATCCAGATTTTTAATTAAGATGCCTTTGACTAATTCTTCATTTTTTAAAATAGTTAGTCGTTATGGAAATCTATTTTGTTAAGGCAGCATCATACTTACATCTGTGCAATGTATGGTACAGCCAGTAATTTTCGCTCCAAACCTGAGAGCATCTCGAACATCATGCGCTCCTGAAATGAGCTTCATATCATAAAAGGATTTTAAGCCATAACGTAAATAGAAATCATTATAAACGCCAATGAGGCACTTCGCGTAATCGGAATCATTCATCATAATTAATGGCAAATTCAATTTTATAAACTGTCTAATTTCTAGAAGTCGGCGCGTAACAGCGATGAAAGATGTCATATTTTGTAACGGATGAAAGTGAACCTTCAAACGATAGCAAATTTGATGGATGAACATTGATTATTTGATTTCGCCATGTTTGAATGAAATCCGGCGAAAACAGTCTCATGTAGCCGGCTAAGCAAATCAGCCGTACATTTCGCTTACGTAGAGCCTGAAATTATAGCAAACATATTACGTTGAAAGTTAATCCTTAGATGGAAATGGTAAGAGGGATCGATGACGTGAATTATCTCATAGCTCCTTCACAAATACAGCAGTCGAGGCTCGCTAGAAATGATTTCAAATTCTCTTGCTCAAAAAATTTTATATTGAGCAAAATAGAACAGAAAATATTCTAAAATAGTACGGTTGATTGACAAGACAGTACTGATTTGTCTCCTGCGAAAGACTGTGAGTAAATCCGATACCTATTCTTCCAGATATTGACAGGTGTCGAAACGATTGATCAAATAAATAGACTTATAACTGCATCGCAAGAGAGCATAAGTCAGTGTTTGCGTATCACAAAATAAACTCCACTCTTAATAAATCATTAAATCACAAGACTTCAGCGATAGCGTGGTTCGTGTACATTTGCTGTCTAAAATATTGGCACTCCAGAATTCTTGTATTCCCAAGTAGTCATTTATCTATTCTACAAAATATGATTCTCACACCTAGAAAATTACAGACTAAATGGTCAAAGTGTTTCGTCCTTACAGACTCATCAGCCGGGCAGAACCCGTCGTCTGTCGATCTTTTCATAGTCAGTTCTCTTGGGAGCGTCACACTCCTCATATATAGTTATCGACGACCTACGCTTTACACTCTATGTCAGGTGTCTATGTCATTCACCTAACACAGAGTGTTTTCGCACTCGATTGCTAGCTGGCTGGTATTTTATCATATTATACCTTTCCTTCGAGTCTTAAAAAAGCACTATTAAGACATAATTACTATTACTATTAAGACATATACTACTACTATTACTATACTACAGATACTATTACTATTATTATTACTATTAAGACAGCATTCTGAAAATTTGATTGCGTTTGTTTTACTCGGAAAATGATTCATTATCGATCAAATTGTGGTCTATTCCTCTTGTGGTGACTCTAGCTCACCTACATAATATATTCATTCCTCGCTTGGATTTTGGAGCGGAGCTATCGACGTCGGTGTTTGGCGGGCCGCCAAATGACGTTCCCGCCACTAAAATGCTGTGACACGTAGATAGAAGCAAACATAAAGTCTTAACCCAGGTTTTCGTCTTACAACAAAGTCACAATCAGTTGTAGTCAATCAGAAGAACGCGTCGATCCGAAGATACACTGTCATAATGTGCTGGTTTGTATTGTTTAGAAACCTGCCAGTAGATTTTTACGAATAGATCTTGAATGCTAAATATGATGGATAAGGAAGAATTCCCAGTTTCAACGGAATCCCGTTATTTTGGATGGTGTGACGCTGACGGCAATATGATGCGCCATGGTTCTGTATCGTTAAACATGCAAACAATCTTTCTTTTGAGTCATATGACTGCATATTAAATAATTACGTACGCCTATTTATTTTCGTATTCTAACGAGTACTGTGATATTGTTGACTGCTCGTTACACAGGATAAGTTATCTGGAAGAAAAGTCGAGCGATTTGAATCATCAGTAGAGTGTAATCATCCGAACTTGGGGGGTCAGTTATTGCAACTATGCGATTAGTAAGACGTTTGACAGGATATTTCGTGTCATTTAATTCTTGTTAATTCAGATCTAGATATATGAGTTGCTAGTGCGTCACCTGAATGGAAAATTATGATCGTGTTTCCCAACTTTTACCTTTCAAGAAGATTAGGTAGCTGGAAATCCGGTTAATTACTATGTGGGAACTCAAAATGTTGAGATATGTTAACAGATTATATTGCTTTGAACGAGATCTCAAAAACGATAAAAAAGAATGCATGTGGAAACCTTTGTGATGATGGACATTTGTATTGACTTGTTGAGCAGTTCGATAATTCTGAAAAGCTTGTTAACAATGCTAGTAAAGGCTTTTCTTCAAATTCAATTTATCAAATCCAACGCACTTTCAGTCTGTCGCTATTGAGTCATTATTGGTGTGATAGTGACTTAGAGAACAAAAAAACTTGTAGTAGAGGTATCAGGGAAATTAGCGAAGCCAATATTGGCAAATAATCTTCATATCTGTGATACTTAGCATCCAAGACAACTACACTCTGAGATCTGCCAGCCACTTCTTGATAATAAATACAAACTTAGATATTAGAATGGTATATCTTTAGAGCTGCCTCCTTCTGTGTAGCGATTCCTACTAACAGCGGATTTTAATTTATAATGGAATTTAGATTAAGGCTTTATTATTGCTTTCCTTTGCTACATTGTTCCAAAAAAAAAACTCAGCACCGTGACGAACGCCGCTTTTGGCGACCGGCCAAACGCCGACACCGATGGCCCAGCGCCAAGATTCGAACTGGGATGTAGTCCTGTGCCATTGAGCAGACCGAGATCTTCAAAGGGGACTTGAAAGACAGACCATTCGAAAAAGGGAGGTCGCCTGAGCAAAGTTCCTGTTCCTTTATGATGTGACACGACTACGGGTCAAGAAAAATATTGATATTAGAAAGGAAAGCAGACAGGAGTGCAAGTAATAGTAACTATCAACTTTTGCGGAAGTATTTTCTCAATGAAATAGCTCTTTTCCCATTTTCTATAAAGATATCTTTAGAGCACATTTCCTGGGAAATTTCAGTTTATAAAAAAATTACTCCCTTGCTATTTCTACAGAAGAAAAACATACCACCATTAACATATAATTTAGTTAATTGAAGCAAGCAAAAGTGAGAGGTGTAAAGCAATTTGTTACGTTGAGTAGTTCAATCGGCTTTGTTATTTTTCCATCAAATGTTGAGTAGTTTTTCTCCCTTTGCTTTTCTTCATTCATCAAATAACTATGTATCTTCCGCTCTCTTTGCAGTAGCTTCATAATGGGTTGACAGCACATATTTGTAACATATCTCAAACGTTCTTTATACGATCACTAACTAAGTTGTTTTAGACCAAAAGCCTTTCTCTTGATTTAAGAAGAAGTAATCATATAAACAAAGTATCAAAAGACATCAGAAATCTAAAGCTGCTTTACTAGCGACTACATTGAGCTTTTTGGTAAACTATTTCGCGCGTTGTCAAACTGTGCCTACATCTGAAGGTGTGACTTGTAAGGACTTATAACCCTTATGCCTTTTCGCACGAAACATACCTAATTATTGTCCACGCACTACTATTACACCTTAAATTCTTTGGCTTTTGGCACACCATGATATCTGACAAACTCATACCAAATATCCACGCTGTCGGCATGAATTTTTTCCAAAAATTTGAACCATTTGCAGTTCATCACATTGCCCTTTTCGGAAAGGGAATAACTCTGTATTCATGGTTTCCCGACACGATAATTTGTGGCTATCGACATTATCCGGTGATCAATCCCGTTTCCCCCAGACTGACTACAATCATGATTCCCGCAGCTAGGGTGTCTGAGGTATAAGCTGGTAGATCACTTCAAAAAACGCTCCTCGCTCGCTCAAGATACGCTCTGTTATACGTTTTAGCGTTAAGGAAAATCGAAAAGCCGGCTCATTCTGTTTTGTTTTTTCAACAACAGGTGATCGCGCTGGGAACGTATGCCACCACTTCTCAGCATGCTGTGGAAAATTTGAATATGTGAGGAGAAATTGGTTGAACTCTATAATGTTCGCAAAAATAGCGTCGAAATAAGGTGAAATATATTTTTTTTTCATCTGTTCGTCTATTGTGACGTCAATGTGAACGCATGTCACAAACTTCGTTCGATAGAAAACCATCGCGATAACTCTGCAGGGGGGGGTATAGCTCAGTGGTAGAGCGCTCCCTTAGCATGGGAGAGGGCTGGGGTTCAATTCCCCATACCTCCAGGACTTTTTGTAGTCATCGAATATTTCTGTGTCATACTTCACGGATAAGGGTGCAGTGACATTTCCTTCTCAATGGGGCACCCGAGGAGAAACTCGGTGGAACATTCAGTGTTATTTAACACAACGTTGAGATTATCCAAGCTACTTTTTGGTCTACACTGTGTATTCGATAATGAATGATGTCCTAGTGGACACATGTCATAAGCTGCAATCACTGGAGAACCATCGCGACACTCCCACTGGTGGTATAGGTCAGCGGTAGAGTGCTCCTTTAGCATAGGAGTGTACTGGGGTTCGGTTCCCCATATCTCTAAGACTTTATGAGTCTGGAGAATAAATATTTACGTACTATACATCTAGGATTAGGATATTAGAATTTTCTTCTTATTGAAGCGCATGAGAAAATCGGTGGAATATTTCAGTGTTCCTATAAATAAGCTGAAGATTAGAGATAAACTGCCAATTTTGCTCTACTTCGTGCATACTTCATAAGGCTATTTTTGTTAACAGATGTCACAAACTTTATTCATTGAAAAACCACCACGACACCTCGCACAATAGGAGTGTAGCTCAGTGCTAGAGCGCCCAGGAAGAGGGTTGGGATTCAACTCCCCATATCTCCAGAAGTTTTTTTGACCGTCGAATATTTTTGCGCTATATATCACCTATTAGAAAACATTGACATTTCCTATTCGTCTGATCATATAGAGGATATGCAGACCAAAATTTTCATAGCCATATGAAATAGTTCAAGATAAGCTGAAGATGAGAATAGGCTGGCTGTTTTCTTCCACTCCTTGGATTCGATCATTAGTGATGTTCTGCACACATATCGCTAACTTTATATGTATGAAAACCACCGCAACATCTTGTGCGCGGGGGTATAGCTCAGTGGTAGAGCTCCCTTAGCATGGGAGAGGGCGAGGTTCAATTCCCCACACCTCCAGACATTTTTATGGTCGTCGAATATTTCTGTGCTATACTTCACGTACTAAGGAATCAGAATTTTCTTCCTATTGGAGCACGTGAGGAGTGGAACATTTCAGTGTTCCCAAAGCACGGCTTCAAAATAAGTTGAAAATGAGAAGTGAGCTACCCATTTTGTTCTACATCGTGCATTCCTTAATAAAGAATACAAAAAATCTACCACCGCTTTCATATAATTTGGTCAATGTAGAAAGCGAAAGTGAGAGGTTTGAAGCAATTCATTACGTTGAGTAGTTCAAATCGGCTTTGTTATTTTTCCTCAAATTTAAAGTAGTTTTTCTCCTTTTGCCTTTCATCATTCTCCAAATAACTAGGTTTTTTCCACTCTCTTTGCAGCAGCTCCATAATGGATTTACTGCACATATTTGTAACATATTTCAACCTTCTTTACGGTTTACGTTACGATCTCCAAGTAACTTGTTTTGGACCAAAGACTTCATAATGGATTGATAGCACATATTTCTAGTAAATCACAAAAGTTCTTTATACGATCACTAACTAACGTGTTTTGAACCAAGGGCCTTTTTGTTTATTCAAGAACAAGTAATCAAATAAGCAAAGTGTCATAAAGACACCAGAAATCTAAAAGTGCTTCATTAGCGACTATCTTGGCGCTTCTTGATAAACTAATTCGCGCGTTGTCACACTGTGCCTATATCTAAAGGTGTGATTTATCAGGACTTATTACCCATATGCCTTTTCTCAAGAAACATGCCCGATTATTGTCCACGAGTTGTTATTACGCTTGAAATTCTTCTGTTTCAGATACACCAAAATATTTGGTAAACTGATTTATAAATCAACACTGACGACATAAATATTTTCCAGAAAAGTTGAGCTATTTGCAGTTCTATCACATTGCCTTTTTGAAAATGGAATAGCTCAATATCTAAGGTTTTCCGACACGATAATCTGTGGATATCGACATTACCCGGTGATCACGTTCCCTCCAAGCTGACCACAAGCATGCATTCTCAGTTGGGATATCTGAGGCAAAAGCTGGTAGATCAGGTCAGAATACTCGCCTCGCTAACTCAGATTCCGATCTGCTAAACGTTTCAGCGTTGAGGAAAGCCAAAAAACCGGTTCGTTGTGTTTTATTTTTTCAACTACAAGTGATCTCCTTGAAAACGTGTGTCACCGCGTCTCGGCATGCTGTGGAGGATCTGAATATGTGAGGGGAGAATCAGTTTAACATTTTAGTGTTCCGAAAAATCGCGTCGAGACGACGCGAAATATAATTTCATCTGTTCGTGTAGTGCGACGTCAATGTGAACGCATGTCACAAGCTTCGTTCACTGGAAAACCATCGCGACACTCCTCCAGTAGGCGTATGGCTCAGTGGTAGAGCAGTCCCTCAGAATGGGAGAGGGCTGGGGTTCAATTCCCCAAATTTCCAGGATTTTTTGAGGTCTCCGAATATTTCCGTATTATACTTCAAGTATTAGGGTATTGACATTTTGTACACAACGGAGCACATGGGGTATATTTCCGTCTTCCTACACTACAGTATCGAAATAAGCTAAAGATAAGTGATAAGCTGCCCATTTTGCTCTATTCGTGTTTATCTCAATGAGTGAAATCACTGTTAACGGATGTCACAAGCTTTATTTGTGTGAAAACCACCACGACACTCCGCACAGTGGATGTAGCTCAGTGCCAGAGAGCCCAAGTAGAGGGCTGGGATTCAACTCCCCATATCTCCAGGAGTTTTTGTGACCGTCTAATATTTCTGCACTATGTATCACCTATCAGGAAACATCGACATTTCCTGTTCATCTGAACATATAGAGGAAATGCTGTCCAACATTTTGAATACCATGTGACTTAGGTGTAGATGAGCCGAAGATGAGAAATAGGCTGCCTGTTTTGGTTTACTCCATGGATCCGATAAGTAGTGTTGTTGTGCACACATCGCTAACTTTATATTTAGGAAAACCACCGCAACATCTTGTGCGTGGGGGTATAGCTCAGTGGTAGAGCGCTCCCTTAGCATGGGAGAGGGCTGGGGTTCGATTCCCCATACCTCCATAGGTTTTCGTGGTCGTAGAATATTTTTGTGCTATACTTCACATATTGACGGATCAGAATTTTTTTCTATTTAGAGCACACGAGGAAAAAATCAGTAGATCTCTTCACAGCTTCTAGAACACAACTTCGAAATAAGGCGAAAATTGGAGGTAAGCCGCCTATTTTGTTTTACTTCGTGTATTTTTCAATAAGTAATATTACTCGAGTTCGATTCCCGCCTGAATCCATGTTTTTTCTCACCACTCCATTCTCTAAGGTATCAGTAATATCACTGTTAACACATGTTACAAACTTTATTTATTGGAAAATCATTGCATTGTGTGCAGTGGCATCTGGTTCACTGGTAAAGTGCTCAGTACTGGTTCTGAAAACGCTAAAAGGGCAAAGTCGATCTCGTTGGTTTTCGCGTGAGCACAAATTTGACCATGGAAACTGAGACGTTTAAGCATGCACCATAGCGAAAATTGAAATATTTTGCAGTGATAAGGAGAAGTTTTACTCGAGGCAGATTACACATTCCCCAATTTTAACATAGATTATAACGCGAAAGATTGAACGCCTAAAGAGCGTTTCACTAAGACGTACGGGTTCGAATGGTCCGAACATGTTGTGAGGTTTTCTAAGTTTATGATGACGACAATTACCATCTATGGTGATTCACAATTTCAAAATTTCCACATCCAGTATTGAACGTAGGCGTGAGATCACCTACTAGTGAGTGACATAGGGATAGACCAGATAGTAGATGATTGAAGATCTAATCTTACTCAAGTCGTTGCTGTTCCCTTATTCTAAAGGGCATCAGACGATTGCATGTTATGCGCAGGAATACATTTTAGGCGGAAAGGAAAGAAAGCCGTTGAGTTCAAGAAACGAAATCTCCAGACCACTTTGCCGGTTATAGCAAATGTGCCAGGAATCCGATGATTACGTAAGCAGGATGGAAAATCATTAAACATTATCAAACGCTCTGTCGAAAGGTCAATTCGCGAGCGAGAGAGTGAGTTCAAAGCTCACGACCTATGTCAATGATTAAGAACTGAATACGCCGCTTAATACGCCAGTCTATCGATGATGAGCTAGGCCGAACGTAACGAGTTCTAACGACAAGCGGTGGACGAAAGACGTTGTCCAGGTAGACCATTGATTCGGTGGCCAAATTTCTTCATAAAAACCTTAGAAGGAAGATGTAATGCTCGAAGAGTTCTAGAGCAAACACAATCTATTGCACCATTGCAGGGGTCTTTTGATTTGTATTGATAGTGGGCGATAAAGTTTTGGATGTGATTTCACAGGATATCATTTAACTTACAGAAATCTATAAATGGTTTGGTTCAAATTAGACGAAATATTCATTCTCAATTGTCTGATGAGATAATCATTCTAGCAACAAGTTGCATAGCTTCGGGATATAATGTGTGTTCTATCCTTTGGATTTTTGCATGGAGTGACTCTTCATCATCCTCTTCTTCAATTGGGACAGCACCTTGTGCTATAATGGCACCGTGGTCGACTTGCTCCTAAAGTGGAATGAATGAAACTTTTGGCCAGAAGCCACTATTTTTTTTTGGTCACTTTTGAATATATATGACGTTAGCAGTCAGTTTTTCAATAATCATGTTACAGTTTCGATTATCATATTGCTAAAAACGTCACGCAATTTGCATCGCTTTACAAAAAACTAAGAAAACTTTCAAGTACATTTAATCTGTGATGCTTCCAAAGATGAGAAATCATTCCCCAATATTAGAGGACTCTTTTTCAGATTACTTATTCTGAATCTAGAAAACGAAATTCAGGAGAGTGTTAACAGGTATGTAGAATCGTCTGTGACTAAAACAGTGATGTGTAAGGATATATTATGTCTTGAGCCATTGAGATCCAAGTGCTATACAAGCGCCTGTGGCGTCCTACTAGGACTTATCAGTAGCACCGCCCGCGGTTCAGCCGATGCTTGAGGCTATACTCCTCCATGAAGGAATCGACGCCGAGCAATAAGTTATCGCAAGTCAAATGATGGAATACCTAACATGTAGTGGCCGGCAGGTGAGCCTTGATGGCTCAAAACATGATATATCCTTATCAAGTTATTTTTTAAGCAAGGTCTATAAAAAACGGTCGGGAGAGTGAAGTGGAACTTTGGGTTTTCTGAGAAGAGTTTTGATTTTACATTTAACAGCACGTGCAACACAGTGGATTTTTGCGCTACTTCGAAATACACACAGTGGCTGGTTTGGTCCCACTTTCTGAGCTTACCAAGCCTTCTCTCCCTTTTGAATCGGCAAAGTGATACCCAACTTGTCCAGGATGATAGGACCACTGATATCGGTAGACCATGAGTCACTGTGTAGGCAAATACGCACCCAATTACCTACAAGGATGCCTGGTGGGTTCGCTGTCCAGAGCACAGAGCATCCCTCAAGGATTGATTAACGTCAAGATCTTTGTGCTTAATATATCTACCTCCTGATGGATATGTGATAAAACTACGATCACGAGGTCATAATGCGCCAGTTAATTTCTAGAAAATAGGCAAAACGATGATAGAACACTGTATGTTTTGAAGAACGTGTGCGATTTGCGAATTATCCAACCGGGATTTGGACTCAGTAATAAAACGGCAAATATTGCTGAACACCTTATTTTTTTCCTTTTTGTATTTGCTAAATATGCACTAACTAATCACCTTTAGTGAAGTGCAGTAACTCAAAAATTTACTTTCTAATAAAGCTCCGTTTGGCAAAGTTTCACATTTTTTTTTTGAGATTGTCGATGCAAAGCTCTCAAAATAGATGCGACGAGTATTTATAGATCGGATTATTCAACACTTGATGTGCGCTGTGGGTTCTTTACCAGCTAAAAAAGATTTCGTGGTCATTAGATTATTTCAAAAGATGACATCTACATAAATTCATTGATAAATTTGATAATGTTTTGTTCTGTCGACTCATTCTTAAACAGAATTTTGCGTTTCAATTTTCAAATATATGTTTGCTTGAATTTTTCAATAAGTAACAACCATATTTGAATAATCCAAACTTTTAACTTCTGCTCTGCGGATACACACTTGCACGACACATTTGTGAATGCCATCGTGTCCTACAGGACGGAATTCAGATTGTTGATTTACTTTCACGTTCAAAATAATAATCCCCACCACTCAGGTCGCCTCTCTGTAATTTGAATCCCACCTTTATGAGTTATGCTCCATATCCTAATTGAACACCTGTAGCTTTGATGTTTTTATTTCAACCGATTAGAGTTTTATGCAACTGAATTATATTGGTCTAAAGTCAACAAAGCCAATTATTTTTGTATCCAATAGATTGAACGCATGTTTATGGGTCGTCATGTGTTAATCGAAGTGAGAAGCCTTGGTTCAACTTCAGTTCTACCACATCACCTCAGTATCTCTCAATTTTTGTTCAAAGTCAAGAAAACAAAGGCGATAGCAGTTTTGCTGCTCAAAAGGTCATTGATGATCAAGCTATAAAAAGATTTTCCTTTCCGATCTTTGCAAAACTGTCGTAGTCGGAAGACGTTCTTATTTCTCAATTTACTTCGAGTATTTATCCAAATTTTCAATTAAGATATCTTTGACTATTTCTTCATTTCTAAAAATAGTTAGTCGTTCTGGAAATCTATTCTGTTAAGGCAGTATCATACTTACATCTGTGTAATGAATGGTACAGCCAGTAATTTTCGCTCCAAAACTAAGAGCATCTCGAACAGCATGCGCTCCTGAAATAGGCTTAATATCATAAATGGAAAATGAAGCCATAACATAGATAGAAATCATTATGAACGCCGATGAGGTACTTCACGTAATCGGAATCATTCATCATAATTAATCGCATTTTCAATTTATACTCTGTTTAATTTCTAGAAGTTCGACGTGTAACAGCGATGAATGATGTCATATTCTGTAACGGATGAAAAGGAACCTTTGAATGAGGGCAAAATTGATGGATGAACATTGATTATTCGATTTCGCCATGTTTGAATGAAATCCGGCGAAAGCAGTCTCATGTAGCCGGCCAAGCAGATCAGCCGTACATTTCGTTCACGTAAAGCCTAGAATTATAGCAACACACTATGTTGAAAGTTAATCCTTGGATGAAAGGGTAAGAGACATCGATGACGTGAATTTTCTCATAGCTCATCCACAAATACAGCAATCGTGGTTCGCTAGAAACGATTTCGAATTCTCTTGCTTATAAATTTTATATTAAGCAAAATAAAACAGAAAGTGTTCTAAGTGAATACGGATGATTAACAAGACACTATCGATTTGTCTTCTGCGAAAGACTGTGAGCAAATCTGACACCCATTCTTCCAGATATTGACAGGTGTCGAAACGATTGATCAAAGAAATGGGCTTATAACGGCATCGCAAGACACCATAAGTCAATTTTTGTCTATGACAAAAATAACTCCATCCTTATTTGAGTCATTCAGTCACAAGGCTTCAGCGGTAATGTGGTTCGTGTGAATTTTCTGTCTAAAATATTGGCACTCCAGAATTTTTGTATTCTCGAGTAGCCATTTATCTATTCTCCAAAATATGATGCTCACACCTAGAAAATTATAGACTATATGGTCAGACAAGTTGCATGAAAAACCTTCTTCAAGCATTCCTCTGAAATTGATCAAAAACTTGTTCGGTAAAACTGAAACGTTACAGAACGGAAACATTACTAACATTGTTTTGAGTCATTGTGCAACCAGCGAAATTTGAGGTGAAATAGTCAAAGAGGAGTAGTAGATAGAAAAGCATAATGTCTTGAATGCTGCGTTGGACTGAAAGCCCACGTACCTCCGTAATTTTTGAATCGCCTTCCTCTCTTATTTTCGTGTGCGGAATGACAATGGTTTCGATTCCCATCTTATTGGCCACCTCCAAACCCTTCACTCCTGCCTTATTCGAAATCACTACAACCACCTAAACACTTCACTAGAAAAAAGAGCACTGGAATTTTCAGTGTGACGGTATAGAGTATGCGGACCTTTTTCTTGTGACTATATAACATTTTTGAAAGCTTTCTTTCAGAGATCTTTCACCAATAAATTCAAGTTTGCTGCATTGTGGCAACCCTTGGAATCTCCTCCACCTATGTTAACACCTTACATTCACACCTCATACCTATATAGCTGGAGGAACGATATCGTTTTAATACCATACGCACTTCACAATGACTACCCGGCTTTTGTGAACTCTCAATCAGCTTCGCCATATTGCTTCCAGTACCAGAAATGAGTATTCCTACCTAAATTTCGTGATCATTATCTTTACTTTCTGCAATCTTCAATAATTTGTCAAGTTGATTAAGCTTAAGTTAAGCTCCTACGGGAAAGAACATAGTGGCGAGAAGAATGTTGCCTAATAGTTCAATTATAAATTTCTGTAACAACCTTTATTTTGGATTTCGGTACAGGTGCGAATCTTGCTGGGCTGAATGCGGCCTCAATGTTAGTGAAACTGATAAAAGAATCTGAAAAAATTGAAATAACAACTACTTCTTATGGATGCTTCTTAAAACAATTAATGTGGTGTTTCAAGCAAAAGAGGTGTTCCTGTCATGTATCTACAATAGTCGATGGTTCGATCTTGCACTTATGGTTCACCAATCCTTCCATCTCTTAGAGGTAGATAAACTGGTACCAGACCTGTCTGACAGATTAACCAGCACTGGTTTGATATATCGATAGGTCACCGCAAGTCATTGTAAAGACCAGATAAGCATCAAACACTTCAAACGAAGATAAAAATTGAAGATAAATGCATGACGATTCCCTCAGGGATTGATCAACGACGAAAGCTTTATCCTTCTATCTACACTGAAAATTCAAAAGTTTGACTTTCTATAAACCCCTACTACTATCATACAACTCGGTCGTAATCAAGATAAGTTTCTTTGATTTCTACTCTGAAAATGTAATAAAATCAGCAACGCTTCGTAGTTTGATAGCTATACTTCGTGATCTGTGCACTTCATTGACCAACTTGTCTGAATGACTCAAGTGTGACTAAAAGGTACTAGCTCATTTATTATCAAATTTCGGACGTTCGTTCTTTGAAATGATGTAAAGACACACTTACTCCCTTGTCTTTTGACGACGCCGCCGATTCTCACAGGCGTCTCGCCTCCATTGATCAACCTTTGTAGCACTGCATTCGCTTTAGAAGCATCTACCAATATTACCATCCCAATTCCACTATAATGAAAAATCTTATCCCCTATACGTTGCCAGTAAGTGTGGAAACTCAGATGATATCATTTCCGAGAATCTTCTTTCAAGGGATCTATGGAGAGCGGAATTACATAAGGTTTTTGAAAAACTAATGTCCAGTTTGTAATTTCATCTTTCTTCTATGTGTTTTGAAGATGACTGTTCTGCCATGATATTCGGTTGATGAAATTAGGTGAACATCTTTGCTATTTTTCACAGTTAACAAAAATATCATAACAGTAATTATCAAGTTCTCTTAATCAACTTTGAGCTCCACTAAAGCCCCTCTAAGCCATCGAACTCCTTACACCTTCCTTATTAGTATATTTGCATACATTTGCAACTTTGTAACCACTATACCAATTAAATGTTCGCATCATAATGTTTGCCGTGACGGGACCCATAGCAGCCAACCACTCGAAAATCTCCGGTTTCTTCCAAGAAGCCGCATCCACCTGTAACAGTTCAAATAGGTACGTGTAGAAAAACTGAATAATAAGTTTTTTTTACAGTGAGTAGTTTGTGATTTGAATGTAGATACCTCTAAAGCAAGAGAAGCAGTGGAATCTAGTATTCTGATGGCATTTTCTTCGATTCCTCCACCAGTGATATGTGCACAGCCCTTCACGAGGCCTTCTTTCAGGAGTGGAAGTACAGACCGAACGTACAAACGTGTAGGAGTAAGTAACACTTCGCCTGAAGCAGAATACAAATAGTGGACGTATGGATGCTAATTAAGGTTTAAGTAAGCCATCCTTGACAGAGATAGAAGTCAAATAAACAAACCAATTTGTCACATCCACTTTTGGTCAACTTTTGCTGATAGTGGAATATTACTCTGTTTACTCCCACCTTGCTTTATAGTAAATTACTACCTTTCATCATTATTTGAGCCAACTTCTCATGTGGCATGGTAAGGGCTCTTGTACAGCCCGAGACACGTGTTTCGTCCTTACAGACTCCTCAGCCGGGCCGAACCCGTCGTCTGTCGATCTTTTTATAGTCAGTTCTCTCAGGAGCCTTCCACTCCTTATAAAGAGTTATTGACAACGTACGCTTTACACTCTATGTCAAGAGAAACATTCACCTAACACAGAGTGTAAGGCTCCTGAGAGAACTAATTATAAAAAGATCGACAGACGACGGACTCTGCCCGGCTTATGAGTCTGTAAGGACGAAACACGTGTCCCGGGCTGTACAAGAGCCCTTACCAGACCACATGACAAGTTGGTTCAAATAATGATGAAAGGATATATTGAAATTTGAGCGTGGTCTTAATACAGCACTTGAGATAAAGGTATAATTGTGGTAAATTACTACTTGTTTCAATGAACTATTGTAGTTATTATGATATTTAGTACTATATAGATGGTGTCATGAAAATGACCCTTTTTGAATACCAAATTTAAAGTACTATAACTATGCTAAAATACGACTTGATTGAGGAAAAAACATTGAGAACTCTTAAGCTTTTTGCTGACAAGCTGTACGTTTAGTTTTCGGAAATACAGAATCCCAAAAGTTAGGAAGCGGCAAATTTTTTGAAGAAGTTTCCACCGGTTTCGTTGTTTGACATTTTTTCTCGAGAGTCTGAGCAGTAGAAAAAATAGGGGAGATGCGTGAGGCAAAGTTCCGTAACCCAATAACTCAATCATTGCAGCATTATTTGTCCAACACGTAGATGATGCCTTTACCGTTGATCAATGTTGGATATATATGCTAACCTCTTCGTTACGGCTGGTAGAGAAAACTGAGCAAGCGTGCCTGCGTTGCTCTGAGGGGTACGAAGTGTGGTGTGGCCCGTAACAAAAATCTAGTAATTGTTTGGTGAATTCAAGTTCTTAGAAACTTCATCTTTGGTGATGAAGATTTAGTGAAGGTAAAATAATATACGATAATTTGATCGCGCGCCGCCAGTCGCTCAAATTCGCTCAAAACCAAAATTTACTCGTTGGCTTATTTGTTGCCTTGTGTCATTTCAACGCATCGCCTAGGTACAATGTGATCACAAAACAAACTGCTTCTGTTGCGTCAAGAAGACTCAGAGCAAACTTTATGACGACGATCCGTTTGCTATTTGTTCCAAATGAAACCCATACTAACTTCACTTTTTCAGGCCTTTGCACGTTGCTGGATGCCTGGAAAATTCAACTAGTGACATTTTAGATAGTTGTCGGCAACTGCTGATGGACTCCGTCGACCTTCTTCATAAGCAAAGGCACCTTTTTGATGCAAAACTTCTCGGACGAGCTTCATATTCCAGGCGCTTCTATGTCTCAAGAAATGATACATATCGCAATTTCCAGAGCAGAATGTCTCTTTTTGAACTAATGAAACCATTAACGATATTTCTACTTTCAGAACATTTAAGGAAACCAAACCATTTTGATAAGTAAAAAATACGCATTAGAGTGGTGCACATCAGGAACATGAACTAATAGTATTAGTCGCAATTATTATCAAGATGAAGATTTCAGCCCCTGGTTCATTTCAGGGAAAAATAGCTCAAAAGTACGGAAATAACAATGCGAGCGCACCTTCTTCCTCGTTAATCAAATTATCCTCTAACTAAACAATCATATGAGTACAATAATGACTTGGAGGGAAAAACTGAGAACAATGTAATCAAGAACCTTTCTTCTCACCCCTAATAATATGTATTTGTTTCAGTATCTCTTACACTCAATGAGAAAAGCACCAACCGAACGTCTTGCCTGGATTCCAAGGTGTGCGTTCTTTGTACGATACGTTACTCAATTCGAAAATCTTTCTCACAAGTGAGAAGCCGTTGGAGTGTAATCCAGAAGACGGAAGACCGATCAAGACGTCTCCTTCGTGGATGCTGAAAATTTGTGTTGACTGCACTTGGCTTCAATCTAGCTATATTACACTAAAACTTGAGCAGGCTCTATAGTGTTCTGAGTAAAACAACCCATAAAAACAACCCATACAATAGAAATGCTTCTATGTAATTTCAAAGCTCGTTAAATTTTTGCTGCAAACTGCACAATAAGAACCTTTTTGAATCTGGGAGGAGTGGCCAGTTTGACTCTCGAACAGCTACTGCGCACCCAGCCAGATCCCATTGTGTCGGATGGTAGACTCCAGGCATTTCAGCTGTTTCTCCACCTGAAAAGGTATATTCATAGAGTCTTTTTGCATTCTTACTTTGTCTTTTTCTGTAGCTATATAATTCTCATGATTAACCCTCGAATAATTTGCAGTAAAATGATTCGTATTAATCTCATAAGAGGAATTGTAACTTGCGAACAGTGGACACTAAATAAATAATCGCTAAATGTGCCATAAATTCTTATAGGCAAGAATTTTTTCAAATCTATAACCTGAGTGAACGTCAATCGTCATCATAGAAGTAAGTAAATACATATCTAACTTATCCTTTGAATCTGTTGTAGCCATTGGTCGTACAGTGTTATACGAAAACAAATACTCGGTGTTACTAGACACCAAGTGCTATTTTCAAATACCCATCCTACATTATACTTTATATATAAAGGTATTGTTACATATGCTTTATAACAACCGTAAGCAATGCTATCGACAATCAATCATCCTGAAAGAACGCCGCATTGAGTGATCTTGTCACTTGACGTAAAGTGATACATCTTCGGCGCCGTTAGTTGTAGGGGTGAGCTAAATGGCATGTGGTACTGATGACGCGTCGAGAATACGCCAAAACGTACATGCACCTTATAGAAATGCCTTTATGAGACCTTTAGAAGGGTTGGAGGATACTATCAGATAGTATTGAATCGTATACTAGTTGGAACATGACCTGAGTTCTCTAATCGTTAGTGTGAACTAAGATTGAGTAGATAGAACTGAAAATGAGTTCATAGTTTATATCATGGCGTATCCGCTTGAGTTCTACCAAGTGAGAAGGAAAAAGAGAAAACTTTTGGTGTTGATTAATTGTTAAGGGACACCGTACGTGCACGACACTATCAAACACTGCAAAATGAGTGAATACATATCTGACCTATGCAATGAGTTGCGGTAGCCTTCGAGTGATCAAATTAAGGTTCTCATCTTCTCAGAAAAATTTGCTACAAATGGCTGAGTGATATCGAGTTTGACTAGTTGAGGACTCACAGTTGAACCACGTGTGCCTTTTTGAGCACTCCCACCACTACGCTACATGCCTTCTTCAATATAACTGAATAAGAACTGAAAATCAGCGTCACGCTCACCTACAAGACTGCACTCTGAGTCGATACAAGCGCGAGTGATGGAAGCGACCACTTCTTTTGCGCGTGAACGGTTAAGTCGTCCGCTGACGAAGTAATCAACGAAGGCGATTGGAGTAGCACAATGACAGAGCACGTCGTTCACGCACATTCCCACCACATCGTAGCCTATACCAGTATAGTCCTCCATAAGGTCTGCTATCTAAGCAGATAGACACTTGAACATCTCTTTGAAAGCCATATCTATAGAAGTGAAAGATAAGCTAAGAAAATCAGAAGTTTCTTGAGAATCACAAATGGCGAAGATAATTCATACATGTGATTTGTGCGATGGCTACCGTAAACTTCAATGGAAAAGCCGCCATGCAGACGTAGTCAGCAAAATTATCTAAGGCTACTTAGAAAACTTTCACTATCATTTTTTTCAGAAAATTCGAACATATAGGTGCACGTATGGAACACTATTAACACATATCGCGCCTTCGTTACAATGACTGTCATGTGCGGAGAAACATCATGCGCAATCGTGCGCAACGGTCCATAAACTTTAGTATCATCGGAAAATATCCTTAAAACTATTCTAAATCTGGCTCAGAAACTCTTGAATATTCAGGAGCACAAAATTCACCAAAGTAGCACGTTATTTCTCATTTATACTACTTTCATTATGGGGAAGCCAAAGGAAAATTCCCTTGTACCCCTCTGAGATGATTAATCCGTCAACTTTCTTTTATGGCATTCGATTCGACCGACTCAACCACTTTTTTCCAATATCATACTGATATATGCGCAAAATCCTCACTCTGGTTGTGCAGATACAGAATATAATACAGGGAATGAAAAACATTAGAGGTGTCTTCGTTGTTTCGAATATAAAACTTTGCCGAAATCATAATATTTAAGAATGTTGAGTGTATGCAAAGGTCTAAACTTCAGATGGAATTGGAGCCGCATTTCAGCATTACCGCGACGCGTATTATCACTGCACTACCAACGTCTTTGGTCTGTCGCCATTGCTTCTGCAGTCAACCGAAGCTGTGAGTAACCAGCCGGCGACAGGTTTGGTTAAGTCACGGAATGTTAAGTGATATGTGAGACTCTGAATCTCACTCGCCATGAACCCGCGTATAATTCCTACGGGGAGCGCGTAATAACCACTACACTACAGAGACTATCATCGATCGCGTCAAATATCATTCATACCGGATCAAACGCGACATCTGTTGAACATCTGGCAAAGGTTTTCATCGCACATGTAGCGCACAAAATTTGAAATTGTAGTAGTAGATGCTGGATGTAACACAGACCGCCTGAGCGTGAATAGAAGGACGTTATGTAAATAATAAATTTAGCAGCTTAACATTCATATATGAAGCAAAAGTTCCTAGAAGAGTGCATAAATAAGCACAAGTTGCTCATTCACCTCAATCTTTGTGCCAACGCCATCAATTCCTATAACGAGCTGCGGACTGTTAGAGAAGCCAGCCATCTTGAGGTCGACAACAGCTCCAAATCCACCGATCTGAATACACGCAAAGTCACTCGAATAGCATTCCATTAAATTTTTTTTGAGGGAAAAAATTTGCAATTACCATCAACTCAATATATTATTACGTAGGTAGCTATGTGGATTTGATCGAGATACTCTAATTCATGTGGAAATTGACAGTCTCACAAAAACTGTGAACGACAGCATTGATCGATCCCTCCAGAGGATACACTGAACATCCAAAACCAGTGAGCACCATAAAGCTTACTGAACGCAAACTTTGTTCTTAATGACTGCCGTTGGGCCTGAGAACGTGGAGTACGGTGAGCCAGCGGTGTGGGACACAAATGATCATGTGTGTGAACGACACCTCGGATCGCTGCGCTCTAGGCTTTCCAACTCAACATACTAGTGTGGTGTAATCGTGTTTATCACACTGATTTCAGGGTTGCGATGAAGGATTAGACTAGTAAAAATAGCAACATCCAGAAGACGTTTGTGAAGTAAACTTTAGGAAGAAGGTAAAAAGTACCCGTGGTTGGTCTACAATTCTTATGGCAGGCGAAAACTGGAAGCAAATGTTGATGTTCAGTGCTTGATTTTGCACCGATCTTTTGCACTCTGTGAAGTGCATTGATTATTTGTAATTTCACTAATTTAAAACCCTTGTTATAAAAATATCCTATATAGACCTGTTAGGTAACAAGATGATCTTATAGTTGGTGCAAAAATAACGGGCGTTCGTGAACGTTATATCGAAATGTTATGGGTCAGATTGAAAAGAACTCTACTAATTCAAAATAAGAGCTCATACAGACCGCATATTTTCACTTTCAGAAAATTACATTTTCATTGATTGCTTTAGCTTGAAACTCAAAAAAGCGGAAACGACAAGTTTCAGCTAGTCAAAACGACAGCTAATTTTGCAGTGGCTTGATACCTAAGAAATTTTCTATTTGTTAGTCTGACTAGTGCCTTTAAAAATAGTGTTTGATTTGTGAGAAATGCGATGAGTCTGTTGGTTGAAAGTGAAGTTCATGGCCCTATCTACTCAAATTCTGCAGCATCAAGTGTGCTACGTTTTGTAGAAATTGTCGTGAAAGAGGATGAGCCTTATTCCTTCAATCAGTTCCGAATCGACGCGCCGTAGTTTTTTGCAATAATTTATCGGTCTCGATGACGTATCATCGCCGTAGTCGTTTTTTTTTAGGATTCAAGAGGTTTTGAGATGATCTCATCAACTGAAATGAAAAAAAATCGTTATATTTGTTCACATAGCAGATTCGGTCTGTCATACTAAGCTGACTGTCATGTTTTGTTGTCCAGAACCCATTTCCATAGCATGTTACGATGCGTTTGAGACTGAGCCTATTTTATGTCTAAAAAGTCGCGGAAGAGATTTTGCGATGAAGACCACCTGCTCTAAAGTTTTTTACCTATCGAGCTTTTACTGAATGATATATAATTGTTGGATCATGCATAGTGTAATTTCCGACAACTAGTGAAATTGTTCAAAGACCCCTTCGCTAAACTGATATTATTAATTAGAAATTTTATGCGAACTATACCTTGTTTCGAGCTCATGCGGGGTTAGTATATCCTTTTCAACAGCTATGCCTGCAATTTTGGTGATTTCGTCTTCTCCATCGTCGTTTAACTCCTCAGATTGGAAAACTTATTATGTGTTACCACACACTATGAACAAATGTTTACTGTCACTATGACTTATGATTAATCAATCAATAATGATCTATTAATAAGTAGTCACTATGATTGAATGATCAGTCATAGCGTGTGAGAACGCACTAGGTTTTACCCTGGTAAGGAGTTGAACGGCTGTGAGGGGGACGAAATCGTCAAAACATCCGTCGTTGCTTTCAAAAAGGATTACCAGACCTTGCGCAACTCAAAAAATTACAGCTCATTACAAAGTTGTTATTGGAGGGGACAACTCCTTCAGGAGGTTGTTATCAAGTACTCAAGTCTTCGTGGCCAAGCCATGAGGCCTACTTGTTTATCGTTCTCCTGTTGCGCTTCGTGGTATGGTGATATTAAATTCATGATGTTTTCTAATGTCCAGTTGAACACAGTAACAGAACGATCAACTTCAAACTGTCATTTTCACGACTAAAACTGTTGTAAGCTAAGTTTGAGAACGAAGGCACCTTAGTTGTGCTACTTTCAATAGTGTAGAGAGATTTCCTTCGACCAGTATTTTATAACATACATACAGAAAGTGAAACCCTCAAGTATCAGCTGAAACAGCAGCAAGAATTTTCGGAAAGTTTTGCATAGAATGATTGCGAGAAAACGAATAGATTGCAAGAAGTGCTGGAATCTCCATGCTAAACTGTGGTACTGACGGAAGTGGAAAGAAAAACGTGAAAAGAATCATCGCAGAGGGTACATTTTAGCGAAAAATTGGCTTAGAATGCTCCACATCGACATACTTGCGCTGAGTATCCTGTAATGTTTGTCATATTAGTGTAAGGTTTATTAGAAATTTGATGAACATGAAGGCTGCCATTATTTTCACACCAACCTACACTACTATGATAACATGTTTGGAAGATGAGCAACTGGGAAAAACCTTGCAAACTAGAAAAAAAAGGACAAGTTAGAAAGGAAAAAAAATTGTTTCGGGGCTCTATCTCTAATATTTTGAGGGATATGCAAAACTCTGAACCTTAGTCGGGAGTTCATCCCACGTTTCACCTTTACTGAGCGTGCCTGCTACCGCTTCACCAAGACCATTACTCTGCTATCACTTGCTTTATGGATTTCATGCTCAAGCTTTGTTTTTGTTTTCTTACAAACAATAATTCGACACCATAGGATAAACAAAGAGATTTCATGTGAATGCCAAATGGAAAATAATCAAAAATAGCGAATCATCTCTCAATAAATATTATCTCAAACTTTTCGAAGCGTTCCACACTTGAAACGCAGTATCGGAAACTAACAATACATATAGAAACATGATACTCGGAGAGAGATTTTGGTGGAACACTCACTTGCCCAGTACCCTTCTTAAAGTTGATTGTACAAGTGCTTTAATGTCTTCTACGAATGCATTGCCTTCGTCGATATCGACACCGGAATCCTGATAAGTAAGGCATGCAGTGTCCTAAAGAAAACTTTATACTATTTATAGACCTAAAACCACAAAAGAAACTATCTCGTAATTAATATTTGAGCGAATATGTCACGTGGTTTGTTGAATGGGCTAACTTATAGAGCCAGATACACGTGTTCCGGCCTTGACGGTCTCATCAGTGGGACGGTATCTTTCGTCTTATTGTGTATTAACTGAGTGTTCAGTGATAAATTCACGTGACATACAGTGTAAATGTTCGCCGTCGCCTACTCTGGATATAGAGAACTAAACGCCCCGAGAGGATTGGCTGAAGACGAAGGGTACCGCCCGACTGTTGAGACCGTCAAGGTCGAAACACGTGTATCGGGCTCTATGAGTCAGTCCAGTTAACAAACCATTACGAAATATGTTGAAATTTGAGCGTGGTCTTAAGAAAACACTCGGAACGAAAGGTGTGCGAGAAAAATGACGAGATATACTGTAACACTCCAACAGTTTTTAATTCTAATCCCTCAACCTCAGCCAATTCCACTTCATATACGCGTACCTGTCTACACCAATGTCCCGTCGGAAGAACTTTCCGGCAAACCGTACACTCTCGCAAGCCTGGACTGCTTTCGCGCGGGCTTCAGCGGCTGAGGCCGCCATTGATGTCACGCACAGTATTCTTCCACCGTTTGTCAGAACTACAGGAGGAATAATCATTATCGTATTCAGTATTTGAAAACTAATAAATTCAAACTGGCCTTTCCCATCTGCTGACCTTGTAGTCCCAGCATGGAATATCACAATATCTTCTGATGTTTCCCCGAACTCTAAAGTACTCGTAAATTGAGCTTAAACATTGTGGAACACTACTTTCAACTTCTCTGCATAGCGAAAATGAGATCAAATAGGTTTTCATTTGCAGATGATTGGGCCAAAACGACATTCTTATACAAATATGTATAACTAAATGAGTTTCCTAGCTAGGAATGATGCATGCAAAAAGAAATTTGATATGCATACCAAATATTGTCTGATTTATTGAGTTTCAATTTCAAATTCTATCATCAAAGCTTCGAAAAATGGTCAAAAATTCGGTCGAAACATTATTGATTCTAGTAGTGCACACTATGGTTGATAAAATCTCCATTTGTTAATGTTCAATAAACTGTTTTGCTAGAAAATGCCTAATGCGACAAAATCTCGTTGCTAGCCTAATATTAGGCACTTTTCATGTTTCATAGGTCGCTTAAAAACAAGGAGACAACAAAATACGAACATCTCATTCATGGACAGCTGAATACTTCTTCATTAGTTCGCCTTGAATTTTGCGGATTTCAGTCCTCCTACAATTCTAGAATTATTTTGGCATCTCAGAAGTTACTAACGAATGTCAACAACGTGAAGCTATTGCGTCTTGTAGAAAGCTCAAAGTCTGCGGCAGTCGCTGCAGTAAAAGTTGAAACTCCTCTCGTAATCATTCAAAAGACTAACTTTCATCAAAACTCGACAAGGATGAGCACTATCACCTTAAGAACTAGTTTGAGTACGCACGAAGTTCGCATATCATCTTTTCGAAAACGATACCTTCCATTTCGGCTGCTTTGGCTTAATCAGGGCTCAGACTCACCATACCAAATCACATCTAATCATCCAACAAATATGCTCTATTTCTAATGAAAAGCTGATTTAGAAACAAATTCAAATATCCACCTGTTGATGGAGTGAAGTCACCGGTGTTTTATCGCAGACTACGAGCAATGCACATTCTCAGATTACAAAATGAATCTGAGATAAGGCGCAATATCATATGTGATAATAAACACTTTTCCCAATCATGTCTGAATTACTCGGAATTATTCAGAAAATCTTAAGGGTTTCCCGTGTTGATGTGTTTGGTTCTTGCTCCATATTTTTGACAATCACCTCAAAGTCGTCACCGTTAGGTCTTTGGGCACTATGAGTATCTAAGGGAATATTTGATAAAACTAACTGAAATAGACTATTTGAAACTACACCAAAAAGTTCTCAGAAGACTGTGGAAAGAACGAAGAAAGCGTCTGTATAGGAGGAAAACTTGATCGGTTTCGTACGACGAAGACCAAAAGGATCGGTGAATTTATATCCGACGATTGCTGTAAGATATGATGGTGTCAGCTATGACGGCATAATGAACTTCAACGATTACAAAAGTGTTCGAATAGATCGTTTATTTGGTATGCCAGTCATCAAAGAAGAGCGTACTCCATAGCTATTAGGCGATCTACGGATACTTATATTTCGGTAGTGATGTCAGCAAAGTGGCAAGTTTTCCCTGATTCAGTACGGCTGGTGAGAGTATTTGGTGAGAACTTAGGCATTTCATGACAATTTTGGCATTTCAGATCCTTTAAGCACGCGATTACAGAGATTATGTTGAAGCTCACAATTTGTAATAGAAACCATCCATTTAATGGTGAAGCGTCATAAAAATCTTAGCAAGAAAATGCATACCGATCGGTGTTCCCTTATCGGACTCATGCGGATATTTGTCGGTTGCGATCACGATTCCACACGCGTGGCGATTATCCCATTCAATAGGAAGTTGTTCAGAGAGTGTCCCATTCGTACATGACATACAAATGCTGTAGAGATCCGATTTTAGCAATCTCATTATAATCTGAAAGGCTAGCTATAAATAGTAAAAAGGAATAGGTCACACCTTCATTAAAATCAAATCGAATCAACAGCTCCAAGAAGATAAATTTAGTAGTGTATGTTACCGAGTACGAGAAAAAAACAGCTAAAAAGTTCACCTCAGTTTCAGGATCACCGAGTCTGCAGTTGTATTCCAAGATCTTCGGACCACTTGAGGTAATCATAAGTCCTGCATAAACGACACCTGAAAACAAAATCGACTTAACTTTCGTTCAGTGAATTAGCTAAACCCTTTCAACAGAAAAAAAAATCATCGAATCATTTAAGTCGCCCTTCTTCAGTTCAAATTTGAACAGCTCAAATATAAAATATCGGCGTAAATGGTGGTGATGATTGAATCTCCAAACTCCGAATGCTTGTAACGCACGAACCCCATCTATCGCTTGTGATGGATAATTATATTCTCTAAGAAATCTGCAAATCGCTTGCATCAAGTCTTGCAACATTTGACAGTCTTGCCCCGCAATCTTTAAGCTATTTGTAGTTTCAAAATCTCGATCATCTGAAAAAAGTGAGCCAAAAACATGATCGATCATCTTATCAGTAATCCCCTAGAGGGCGCTTCCTCCTTCCTCTTAGGGCACGTTCAAAACATTTATCATCTCTTCTCGCTACATAGTCAGTCCACTTAATTCTCACTCGAAATGTTATAAACGACATAAAAATCAAACGATTCTCAAACTTCTGGGCTGCGTAATCTTATTGTCGATGTGACAAATTTAGAATATCGCTTATGAAGCGCGTGCGGCACAATAATTGCGACACCCACGAGGCAGGTCGTTCGATCTCGCGTCACGGGATCACCAAGTCTTCCAACTCTCCGAGATCGTCAGATGATACCAGACTTAATGAATTGAAAATGACCTTATACCGAACTTGTTTGGAAGAATATTCACTGATATGATCCATCGATAAGCCACCGCGAGCCATTGCATAGGTTAGATGCAGAATAATTGCCTCAAACGATGCCTAGTTTAGTTGAATACATGGCGCGTTTCATAAAGGATTGATCAACCTTAAAAGCCTTATCTTATATCATTCTTACTGATTACGCGGTTCTGAATTTCTGGATATCCTGCTGATATGCAATGTAGGAAGATCGTGAAAAGCGGCAAACAATCCCACAAAATTCAATTGTGAAAGCCCCATTCGGGTGCCTCTTGTTAGGCAAGATGACCGGAGCTACGGCTTATCTTTCGGATCTCTGCTTTTGATGGTACGTTATCGCGTCAGTGGCGAGACATCGAAGGCAACGTTTTCTTATACTGAATTGTGCATTTATTCCCACACTTGGTCACCGTAATGAATCAAACTGAGTAATACTAGGACCCTGCAACGGTGGTTGCCGCAATAGAAAAATAGATGCACCATGAATTGGTCTCTAATTTCTAGCTTTGTCTTGACGTGATTGAAAACATATCTAGCCTCTAGAATGTGGTGGCCACCGATGTATCACGTCAGTGCTGTTATCTTTCCAAACAAGTTTGATACACTTCGGCGACCCCGGAGAGATAAAAAGCCTGATGAGTCATGAGAACGAGATTGAACCATTGACCTTGCGCGCGGCGAAGAGCACCTCTAACCACTACGTCACATGTGCTTCTTGTTAAGGTTAAGTAGTAGAAAGAACTCTCGCTAAAATTTCTTCTAGTTGGCGCTTATTACTAGAGCTGTTTAGGTGTTGCACATAATCCAACCCCAGTATCCTCTTTTCCAATTGATAAAGATATGGTCCGAGCATGCTGAAGAACCGAGGCGTATTTGTGATAACTTTGCAGGGCTTTATAAGCAGACCGTACCATGTATAGAGTGATTACCGTTCAGAATGCTTTTGTCATTTACAACTAGTTGTCCAAGAACATTGGCTGTATCAAGAGTCTCTACTCCAACTTGTGGATAAATCGAGCCTTCATACAGAGGATGGCATAGTCGAATATAGTACGAAAATATGGATGAAAGATAGTGAGTCAAAGCCACGCCATCTTCTCTTTCCGGTGAATGGTCTCCTTTCCATAGATCTTGCAGTTGGGCATTTTCCATGCCTTGCAGCGATTTGTCTCCTTGAAGATTGATTCTACATACTATTATAAGCAGCCAAGCAATATAGCTATCGTCTAGTCGATTACTCTATGTTTGAAAATGTCTTGCCACGACTACCTCGAGCTTGCAGCAAAAATTTTCAACTTGCGATCGGTACTGCAGCTAGTGCGACGACAGTGAAATGCTGTGCCTGGGACCCACAAGACACGCAAAGATAAAGCATAAGCCATCAAATATCTAGGCTGCACTTCAGTTTTGCCAGTCATAAGCATATCCACTCGTCTTTCCCTTTTAATGTTTTATTCTACGCTAACATATTTACATAAAGACTTTTGCCTGTCATGGACCATTATTATCATACTATTTTACATAACCCGCCATCACATCTACTGGATATTGAAAGGCATATAGAAATTATTGAAATTTGGCATATTAAAATGTGAGCTGTGGTCTCAAGAAAACACTCGAAACGAAAGTCATGATATGTTGAATATACTAGCCACGAGCAATCAAGTGTAAAACACTCTGTGTTTGGCGAGTTTTTCACTGGACATAAAGTGTAAAACGTTTGTCGTCCGCTGACTCTTAGTGTGGGGACTGTAGCTCTCACAGAGATTAGCAAAAGACGAGAAAAGGTAACTGCCCGACTGACGAGATCGCAGGATCGAAACACGTGTATTGGGCTCTATAAGTCAGCCCTGTTTGACTGACCACTGACATGCGTGGCTCATTTATGATTGCAAGGCATACATCCGAAACGTTTAAACTATCGTAAAAATTGAAGTCGGCATCAATTGTTTAGCTGCTGTAACAGGAGATAAAGTACCCAAAATAGAAAATCGGAACCATTCTAAGCAATGCTCACCTTTATATATGATGCCCTCTTGACGCAACGATGCAATGGTGTCATTGAGTAATAGATCTATTTGCTTACTGACACTCTCAGAAACCATCACAGGCCCTACGACTCCCATGCCACCTAAATGCAAGCAATACGCCTATGAAGAGATTGTTTCTGAACAGTTTGCCATTACTAAGTGAAAAATGCACCATGTGGCGAAAAATGGAAAAATGAAAAATTTTCAAAAACTTCGAAGTTATCGCTCAAAATAGCCATTGCCTCAGGATTTTGTGCACATATACTTAGATTGATCACAGCTAATTGACTTTTCCATAGAAATTCTATGTAGTGTATGATGGTATTCGTAAATTCCACAATTCCAAACGGGAGGCGTAATAGCGCAGTGGTTTGTGATGAGGTGTACAAGGTAACGGGATACTAAAGAAGGCGTTGGTTCAATTCAGTTTCCTCAATAGTGCAAAACCAGGAGCTAAGTAAGGAAGAGCTTATTTAAATCTGAGTACTACAATAGAAAACACGTTTTTATTGAACTTTCAAATATTGTGTTTGATCATCTTTCTACTGTTTCGCAGTCGAATCGACACGTGAGTGGAACTACGTCCTTAGGAAACGGTTATAGGACAAGCGGAGTACGGAAGAAGTACTATGAGTCGCATCATGTGCACCAGCACTCTATCTGCGTGTCTTGAAAACACTTCTAAGCCTACCAGTATTTGGTCCTAGGTCATTCTCACACAGTCTCTTATGGTCACGAATAAGTGGCATACGGGCTATTGCTGCTCCATCGGTGAAGCAAAGTGCCTAAAAAACTTCATGAAGGAGCTTCGGATACTAATTTTTGTTGAGATGAAGATTTCCCACCGAGACTTCTTGTCCATAAAGTCGCTCTTCTATCAAAATCCGAGAACTATTTGCACCAAATTTACCCTAAAACCTTTGGTAGATAATAATTGCATTTCTGTAAATAAACGTAAAACGCGTCTACTGTATTGTTACGATGTGAGACTAATTTTTACTCAAAAACTTTTGTTGTCAAAAAGTTCTCATTTTTGATTCTGCCTTAGTAGCAAAGTCCTTAGTATAGCCTGATGTTGCTGAACGATGTTTCCTTCTGTTGTCTGAGGGACAACCTATTTTCATGAGAGTTAAACAGGCACATTACCGCCAAAAACTCCTCCGCTGCCAGTATCGCGGTGCGTTTGTCCTCAGCTACCACGACACCTTTACCAGCTGCAAGTCCATCGGCTTTTATAACGATTCCATTCCATGAGCATCTGAATATGAGCGCTCAAATATATGCAAGCAGCGCTTTAACCTCTAGCGGACGGCTACAGAAAAAATCGATGCGAGCGGAGCGAATTGCGTAAATCTAATTGTTTGATTATGGTCATCTCTTCGTTCGGCAAAAAATTTCGGATATCTCATGTAATTTGATAGAACAAGACTTTTCCTACCCGTTAATATGCTTTTGGTTTAGTTATATGTGTCTTCTGTAAAGAAAAATGCTGGTTTACCACGCAATCGTACTGGAAAATTTAGCGCTTTACCACAAATGATCCAAAGTCTCATAACCAAATGGTCATCTCCATGAATTCCAAGCAAATCCATGGAAACAATTCTTCATTTTCTTATACTTCAGAGGTCACATTTTGAAGGCAAGTGCAAATGAACAAGCATCATATGATCCAATAAGACACAGTAGTGTTTCCGAATGTAATGCTCAGGTCTGCAGCTACCTCTATTAGGTACACGAGAAGTATTTAAGTTGTGAAACTTTTTCAGGCTTCAAGTAATCCTCATCTAGGTATTATCAAATTTAAAAAGACACTATACAAAAATTAGATAAAAGACTAATACGATAGACAATAGTTTCTCTATTGATATTTGAGTTTCCAGATTTCCAAAAGATTTTATTTATAAAAAATTGTCGTCATTTGCCGAAACCCAGGTTCGTCGCGACAGTGTTAGTTGACCTGGTTTTTTGAAATTTCCGATTATTAATCCCTATTTTTTTTTACCTTTGCTGCTAGTATGGAACCTCACTTTTCAATAAACGCTCGAGCGCTGTCAATGTCATCAAACTGAGCGAATTTTGCAGTAGGTAGTTTGTACTTCCACATGAACGTTTTCGAAAAGACCTTCGACGCCTGAAACATGACACAACTCGATTTATACAAATTAAAAAAGTAAACTGTTTAAATTCCTCTTTAAAAAGGTGGTTGCTATGTCCATTCCATGAGCGATGGCTAATGATTCGGCAAACTCGTCTCCCTTAGTACTATCATCTGTATCACCTGTCGTCCCGTTGATCGTCGAGAGTCTCGAGCGGTCATTAGCAACACTTTCATTTTTCCCTATCGCGTGCAAGAGTAGCCCAGCGAGTTCTCCTCGCTCTAGGGATTCGCTGAGCATCATATCTTTATTCTAGGATTTTCGTGAAAAAATCGGATCATTAGGTCGGTGGTCTTCCTGTAGAGCGCTTGATGTCCCGAGGAATGCAGTCAGTGACGGCTCCGGCCATCGGATGTCGTTGAAGCGCATCACCGTGTCCAGCCCACCTTAATTTCTATATCCTAGCTTGTAGAACGGCGTCTTTGATTTTCGATCGCTGGTGTAGGTCAGAACTTCGGATCCTTTCTCTCTTTGCGAGCTATGGGATACTCCTAGCATCGCGCGTTCAATAACGCAAAGTGATCTTTCATTCTGCTTACGTAGCGACCAGGTTTCTGCTACATATGCTAGGGCATGGATAATCGTCGAGTCGAAAAGGTGGGCCACGGAGTCGGATGTTCTTGTCCTCATCACTAGATCCTCGATTAACTACTAATTGCCTAATCAACTGACATTTTCTGAAATCTAGTGCAGATCTATTTGAAAATTTAATTTATGCGCTTATTTATTGGAAAAATCATTGCTTATTTATTCTTTTATATGGGAAGGGTCACCAATGTGGTGTCACACTTTATGCTCAATGAACTTTAGTCAAACTAGGATATATCGCTGTGATAATCAGAAACTTTGTCCTTCTATACAGCTTTGGATTATTGAGATTTATCCAACTATATTCAAGGATTTTCCGCATCGACGTTTTCAATTCGTGTCCAAAGAATGTCACTTCCATCTCAAAGTCCCAAAGTCTTCACCGGTGTTCCTTCCTGTTCTATGCGCACCTAAAAGAGTACTTGCCTGTCTCTTCCACTTTCTATCTATGTGATCTTTTACACAAAGCAATGTCCTCGCTTCATCTTTTCATTCGGGATCATATGTCTTACAAAAAATCTGGTAAATCGTACTTAACCCATGTGGTCCCGCCTCTATTGTAAAGACAATCCGTAGTCCTCTGTTTTACATGAAGTCATGTAGACGGTTCCGAAACAATTGAAATGTGTCTGCTGGAATTTCTTCAGTAACCACAGAGTTTTTTAAATCAATAGTTTATGAGTACCCTTTGAAAGGGCTCTCATTTCACGGAAAGAGTAGTTTAATGTATCCCCAGGGGTTTGGCATGCCATTGGTTTGGTTATAGAGTCCATTTTTGGAAAGGCCTCGGTGGATGTCCATTGACAGCCATTTGAGGTGGCTATTTGTCGTGCCCAATGTAGTGACACTTTCATTTCTTCTCTTTCTGTGTAAGCACTTCTAGTTGTTCGGTACAAAGGCGTAACGTTGGCGATTCTGAAGACAGTGACAATCCAATGGCACCAAACAAAAACGTTGGCGCAAAAAACCACCATGACTCCTGAATAATTTTCAGAAATTCAGAATAAGTTAGAAAGGAAAAATTGCAAGCATAGCGAATGTTATGGCACATCATCTCGGACTCATTAACTAACTTAAGTGAGGTTCGTTAGTGACAGTGCGTCACGTAACATCACTGACCCTTCCCAATGTAAGAAATAAAAACATGAAATCTCTTCGAGAGAAAAAAACGTTTGAAGTGATGTTATAACTAGATGTTATATCCTAGCGGCATATTTTTAGCCGTTTATGAGATCTGATATGGCATTTGTACAGTGCTAGACACGTGAGTTGATCTTAAAACCTTATCAGTACCAAGGTACCTTTCGGCTACTCGCCCCAATTAGAGGAAAAATATGCTGCCAGGATGTATTCTAATCGAAGTCTCAAAATAGTCTATTGAAAGTTTGAACTATTATATTTGATATGGTACAGTGCATCGCGTAAGCTCTGGAGAAGGCGAAACGGCCAAAGTGTTGGCCATTACTTTTGAAATGATATACCATTCTCACGCAAGCGTTGAAGAGGATTGCTTGTAAATGATTTCTGATTATCAATGCCGATAGCAAAGGTCGATCTCTGTTCTCATAATTATAGATTTGGCGATAATCAAATCAATTGCATATTTAAAATTAGGTGCCTTCAACCTTCTTACTTCAAGCAGTGCTCCTCGCTGTGTAGGTCCAAAAACAGCTACTCGACCATCGATCCTATCAACGAATCCGTCTGCCAGTGGGGCTTCAGGACCCACTAGTATCAGCGAAATATGTTCACGATAACAGAATGCCACCACATCGTCGGCGTTCGCTATGTCAATATCTAAAGGACAAGGTTCAAAACTGTTCAAATCTAGCAGAGTGTCTTACCATATCATGCTATATTATAAGTACAGACAAATGTGATTCTTTGGCAAAACTCACAAAGCTACGGTGGATATATTCTAGCAAAAAACTGCACCATTGAAGCTTCATACAAAAAATACTGTGCTGTACATGTTTGTAATGTGAGTTAAGTGAATTGAAAGCTTGAGCTTGCGCCGAAGGATGAATGGTGACTACATTAGCATTTATACAAGTAAAACGATGTCGGAGAATACTACTAGGATTTAGCAAAAAATTCTAAAAAATGTTTGAAATTATCGCTTTCACGCGCAAATACAACAAAAATAACGATAACTATTCATCAAAGTGTGGACTGGCATCGTCCACGACTTGTTGTCACTATTTTGTAAGAATCTGGTTCTACCCAAAGTAGAATTCCAGCTCATCTCTGGGCATCCTTCTTTAACTTCATTAGGTGATTCAGATCGACGTCCAAGTCAAATTGGTGGAACTTGCTGACAACGGCCCGCAACGAAACACCAAGCTCTTCAGGCAAATCACGAATGCTCCATGAAGGCTTAGCATCCAAAGCGGCTTGCAAGCCACTCTCATTCAAAACAGATGGCCGGCCCGATCGACATGTCTTTAAGATCAAAATTGCCTTCTTTGAATCGCTTAAACCATCTGTCCACAGTCGATCTTGTCGCTGTACCAGCACCTTCGCCCACATTAATCTCATAGACGGTTATAAGAGTCGTTGAACCTTTTCTCCAATAACGGCGGATCAGCACATGCAAATCCTATTGCTCAATAGGTATTTTGGAAATGATTAATTAGATAGACATATACAGAACTATTAATATTAATCTCTATTAATATTAATAATAATATTAATAGAGATGGCACAAAGATGTCAAAGAATAAAGCTTTGAAAAATTTTCCAGAATTTTTCACTCAGCCTAATAGAATTAATACAAATGATGGATAAACTATATGGTCACAGTAGAGAGTGTTCTTCTTCAGAGGATCTCTTAGAAATAAATGACTCAAAGCTGTTGTGAACTATTGCGGAAGAAGAATCTGATGATATAACATTCATTTTCCGTTTAGTACTGCTTGGATAAGCTTATGTGACTTCGACGAATTGTCGTCGCGAAATCCATAAATTCTGTAAATATCATCTATATTTCTCAAATTCTTGTGAAAGAACTTTGTCAAAGACGGATTGGAATTCATGTATGAGAAATAGAACCTCCGTACTGTCTTATCTTCAATCCACTGAAGCAACTTTTCTTTGGGAAATTAGTGACGACCCATTTTCTGATGATTTTCCTCATTTCTGTTCATATGCAATTATACATCAGCTAGAAACAAGAAGTGCAGCATGTTTTCTTCTTTGAACATTCATATTGTTACAATGCATGAGAAATCATAATATAAGCGAAAAAAATCGAATTAAGTAGCGAATAATGATAGAAACAAGATGACCTGGTTTAGGAAAATTGGCTCCGTTTCCTGGAGCGATCCACACCTTCACATCCAATTTCGCTAAATACCAAGCGAGAGCATGTTCTCGTCCACCACTACCAATCACAAGCACGGACCTCATTTGAGTAGAGAACCTAAATCGTGTTTTCTTTGAACTAGATTAACTGCTTTAGCTGGCAATTATATGAAGTTCTTAATACATAATACTTGCTGCTGCAAAAGGAAAACTATCGAAAAGATGGTCAGTTTTTTTCGTACTATTCGTTCAAGAAAATATTGAGAGTTATTCAACTCAGCGGAACTTATGGACAATCTCGGATAACGACAGAGACAAATGGAAGCTCTGCTTAAGCATAGTTCTCCAACTTTGAATTGTTCATTGATTAACGCATCATCTCAAGTCGTATCTTTAAGTGGTATAGATCAGGTTAGCAAATCTTATCTATCAAAGCATATAAATCATTACCATTCACACACTACTACCAACGAAAAACAAATATGTTTATGCCGGTTATGCAAAATTTGGGACTTTTGAAGACATCGACAGCATTAGTGACTCGACCGAGAGGTTGTCGTGAAACTTGAAGGTAACATTTGTTAAGCGAGGTGACTGGCGAATATTGTATACCTAGTAGTCTAGCAGTCCAACTTGTGCAATCTTCACAGTGCCGGTTATGTACTTATGGCTGTGCGTTAAAGTGGAAAAGGACTGGTGCTTCTATCGGCGCTTGCGGAAAGCAGCTCTTAAAATTTCTAGTGCACAGAATTTAGATAGCTGTGATGGATTAAAGTTAAAGACCACCGAAAGATCAGCACCACATTTTCCTGTGATTTCAGTGGTAGGAAGTATCTCTGGGCTTCAACTGAATCAAACCGCTGAGCCAGTTGTTCACCGTTAAGCCGATCACCGGTTGTTGCAGATGACTCTTTTTTGTTGACTGGCAAGCATAGTCATATTCATTTTGATTGCGCATAAGAAGCGCAGACAATACCGCACAGGCGATTTCTCTGATTATGACTCGATTCGTTCCGCACTAAATCGCGAGCTTTCAAAGCTAAAGGCGCATTTTAAGCATTTGAAAGGTCTATTATGGCAGTTCTAAAGCTAGACGACGTTTCGGCTTTCTAGCAATCCTTATCAGTAGCAGATGCCTATCGGTTCAACCTTTTCCCTACAACTAGAGGTAGCCGCGCCGAACATATATCATTGCTCGGTTCTTAAAAGCTCCGACAAAACTTAGATACTTACATTAACTTCTAAGTTTTCGAAGAGTTATGCGCGTATTTGTATCTATCCAATTTTGAATCATCCCAGTCGCTAACGTAAGAACTTCTAGAACCTTCCCCCACTCTCTGGGTCAAGCCTAACGATAAATTTCCCAAATCAACATAACATGGGGCATCCTTGGCACATACTTAACCCCATATTTTATAAGTGTTTAAAGTCGCACTGCTTCGTGTTGTGATCGAATATTAAATCGTAACTTGCCCAATTAATTTTCGTTTAACATAATGATTCATTTACACAGGACAAAAGCACAATTCAAGCTCTACAACTAATACACGATAATACAACATTCAAATAACTAACGCTGAAACATGTACAAAAAATAGATTTGAAAATTCTGCTTGTGTATTACGAACATTCAATAGAAAGCGAGTGACTAATTTGGTTTTGAGAGAACGTCACGTAAATAAATATTAGGGATAGAAGTACACGTTCTTGAAGTAAAATGAAAGTCATTCTTCTGTTCTAACACAAAACGTATTTCCACTTTTTAGGAATTTTTAAAGAACAAAAACAGGACAAGAATTTATCACCCCGGGGAAGGGAAACTGACAACAGAGTTGGAAGGAAAGAGTTCTTTCCTGCGCTACAGTTGGAATGCAGTGGTTCTACAGCAGGACTCCAAGGTGGGTGCATCCAACTATTATTCAATGATTGCCACGAAGTCATTAATTTAGTCTGATAGAATATTTTGAGCCTTTCAAGAGGTCTGGCAAGGCATCTCGAGGTAAACGTACGTTTCGGCGTTCTTGCACGCCTCATCAGTACCACATGCCCGTGGCTCAGCCTTGTTCTTATTGGCAATCGGTGCCGAAGAAGTATCACCATGTCAATTGAGATGATCACTTGATGTTGCGTTTCTAGAGTGATTGACTGTCGAATTCTGCCACACTGAAGCGAAGTCTCAAAAAGTCGATTGAAAGATGTTGCCGCACATGCTCTAACAGTTGTAAGCCATGTAATCGACAACCAATCAATCCGACAGGACGTAAGATCAAGCGATCACCTTACCTGATGTGGACTGAAGGAATAATAACGCCGAAATTGAAATAATATTAGTGAGATGGAGTGATTAAGATGTCTGAACAAAGAATTAAAACACATGCTGATGACTGAAACACTAGACGATTTCGATTTGCATTGACAGATCGGTAGATCGCGTAGAAACGACAAGGAATTGATTTTGATAATGAGTATTTATTTCGATATATACTCCTGAAACAATTAGCATTGTGCAAATGATTTGTGATCGGTCATATTATCAGAAAATATGAAGTAAAACTCGTTATATTCGATAGATTAAACGAGTGAATCCGATTTTCGCTCAGTGACTACTTCATACTAATCCTATAATTTCGTGTAACTTAAGGACTCCAAAAAACAACAACTGAGTAGCATCAGAAAAATTTTTTTGCTTCGATATTCGCTGTAACTTTCTGGACTAGGTGTACTCTGAACTCAGGATAGTATTCATTGTGTACAAAACCACAAATTACGATGCTATCAAAAACCGTTTCCAGAAGACTATCAATTATCTTACCAGATCATCTGTCTGCAGCTTATCGTGTACCTTCATCAAAACAAAAGGTCGCCCTAATATATACCAAAGTATCAGAACGTTTAGGGGGTCATCCGACAAATCTGGATGTCCTTGCGGTCTGATGAGTTCGACGGCAAAACAGCAAAGTGATTCATTCATTTTCTTGAGAACTCAAATTACTTCCGACAGGAAAAGATCAGCGACTAGCTCAAAGCTGACCTGAACGAAACGCAATAGATACGCCACCTTTGGAAAGGAAAATTCTAGCCAAATCATTGAAAATTGAGCTCTTAAGTCGCATATCAAGCTCACCGGCCTACGATGTGTATATTAAAAGAAGAAATCAAGGAATGGGGGCAGCAAGACTGCCTTCAGAGGAGATGTCGCTTCTGAAATCTAGCTTTTAGTCAGTTGGAATTTATGCGAATTATATCACTCTATCAGCTTGAATGCTGATGATTTCCATCGGCTTTCGACATGATGTAAAACGGAATGTTCGAAATGGGTGGTATATGATTGACTTCTGACCTGTTCATCTCAAAGTATCTTCCAGTGTAAGGTTATGCACCTGGGTTGCGATAATAGGGATATTACCAGATTTGTACTATTCACAAAAATTTTGTAGGAGGTACAAAGAATTGAGACCACTGAGAATATTCTTTGATTGTTATTATGAAGAATCATGGAGAAATTGCCGAGTGAAGCGGTAGTTGGACAGTATTTTGATGTAAGCGCTCAAAAACCTTTAGAACGAGTACATGTGATTGGAGCTTATGTTTGAAGCAGGTCGCATTCACACACGATTATTCATAAAAGAAAATCAAAACCCTCAGATTTTCATTTAGCAAACTGACCTCACATCACATCAATTTATAAGGACGTGCCAACAGTCTGTTTGACTGAAAGGCATACGCGTGCAAATATGCAAAGGAGAATGTAAGAGAGTGTTTCATTTCAGTGTACTGGGTGATCTTGCCAAACAAGAGATTTACACATCCTAGAATTTGAAAATCTATTTTGCATTGCTATGATGTTTCCTCAACTGACTAATACCTCAATGCGACAAGTTATTTTTAGTGAGTAAAGACTGGATACCGCATGAGAGTGATGCCTTAGCTATGAAGGAGTTTGGTGTTCTTGTAGGGCTGGGTGTGAACCAGAATTCTTTGCGTCTTTCAAGCAAACTAGAAACGAAGTGTTAAATAACATCTTGAAGCTTGAAGAACAAGGGCTGCCAACAACTGCTTGTGATGGTGACAATCTGTAAAAACGTTCTATCTCGGTTATCTTCGATGAAAGTCGTTATAAATTAGCAATATATAAATCATCTGGACAACGCCCTCAAGCTTTCACAGATCTTCCACTTGAGAAGTTCAGTTTACGAAGAGGAATCTCCTCAAATTGGAATCACAAGTCACAGCGACAGGACTACAACAATGCGCTGTGGTTTAAAAAACGTAAACATATAAAATGACGGCTTTTCTTATCTTGACAGTCAAACAGGTTTTTGGCACTATCTTCTCAGAACAAAATGCACTCACCTCTATCAAACTGGCCTCCATTAGAGTGTGAAAAGGAGTACCTTATACCAACAAATGCGGGAAGGGATTCGACTTTTGGACCTATGTCATTCTTAAAAACCACAAAGCTGCAGTATAATGCAAGATCAAGAATCATATAAGTTCGTGTTACGTGATGCATTGAGGAACAAACACTAGGCAAGAGTCATTAGTAAATCGGTGCGATTGAATGCAAAGCAGATTTTAGGACCTTACACCACATTCCTTTCTCATCGATGAAGATAGCACGAGCCTTTTATAGAGTCTTATTATGTTGAAAGCTTCGGTACTTTCGTTTTCATCAAAGCCACGGTGATTCGAATCCACCACAGTCTCAACTTCCTTCATAATGATCTTTGTTGTAAAATATGCCGCCTTTCGGACACTTCGTATGAGCGATTGGGCAATCCTGTCATGAGACATGGCAAATAGAGACGTTCCCTATGCCACTTTGAGTCGGCGTCCAGCTACAGAAAATGTGATAACGCAAACACTTTTGTAGAACTACTTTGATAAGATTTCAACTAGCCAACCGTAATAAGATGTCAGTATGACTTTCTTCTAGAGTGGATCACTCCAAAGTTCGTTTGATTAATTTCATACAAAGATGTTTTGATTAAGGGAGAAATTAAGTTAGATTTACTAAAATTGCTATTTACAGCAAAAAAGTGCGATCGAAGAATACACATAGATAATACAAAATTTGCGCGATATGCTGATAATTGAGCGAAAGGGTGTTCATGCTCCAGAACTTGGAGAAGTTGAAAAATCAACAGCACTTCCATAAGTTAAACGAATGATTCAATGAAATGAGAAAGATGGTCAGATCATCAAGAAATACCTTGAAATACTGATAAAATAATTTATAATATTTAATCCATTCATGAGCTCGGACATGATAGCTACAAGGCTTCTGAAGGCTGTTCAAAGAGCTTGAAAAACTCATAAACAGGACAGAATAATACTCTTTATCACGCTAAGGTAGACTGGAAGTCGGTTTTGAAAGTCACTGATAAAGCTACCTGCTACACCAGCGAACAATCGATCAAACCGTCACCTTGAACTTCTGTGCACAAACTAAAGCTTCAAAAGAATTTCACTTGAAAGGCTAACTATTTCATCATTGTATGGTTGAATGATTCCGAGTTGAGAACAATTATAGCACAAGATTCAAGGATGATTTTGAAAACTTTGTATAAGGCCAAGTACGGGCGAGAGTTTGATAGCATACAGGTATTATGAAAGAAAGTTGCAAAGAACTCTGAAGAGGAAGCTCAAAAGAACGTGAAATAGTTGAAGTGGAAATGGAGAGTGTAGACGTGGTCTGGTAGCCGAGTAATACGAAAGTCCTATTCATGTATTCGAATATGATTATGTAATTTGCATGTCGTGACGCCATGGGCCAAGCGGTTGTGATGCTCGTCACAAAGAGCAGAAGACTGAACCTCACCTCCAATGCTCTCCGGCAGTCAACTACGAGCGCTCTATGGAACGCCATGGTTAGGGCTATTTCTGTAACTGTAAGGAGATGTGCTCAACCAGTATTTTACGAAATTTGAGAAGAAGACGAAAATTAATGGAATGTCAGAAGTACTGGGATCTGCACAGTGAAAAAAGCTGCGAAAACGGATAAAAAAAGTGCTCAAAAAGTGCCTATAACCTAGAATCAAACTTTGAAATACAGAATAAAATGAATCTATGCCCATATTGCGCAGTGAACATTTATATTGACAGATTCAATGATGACAATGTTCGCCTTGTTGAAAAGGTGAATAAGAGTACCTATTTGGGTAGTTGGATACCCGTCTTTAGAAATTGTATTGGGAACAGTACTTCGTTGATCCATTTACTTACCCTGCAAACGGATTCATGGAGATGGTCACATTGGTATATCAACTGGAGACCTGAGGGCCAGAAATTCGCTATCAATTGTGAATACAACTGTCACGGTTCTTTTCCTCGTTGTTTGTTTTGAAGTAATTTTTCATTTTTTTCAATGATGCTCCGCATAATTGAGTTATACTATAAATTGCGCTGGTAATAAGTTTTGAAGGTAAGAACTTTAAATGTCAGAACAGCAGTTTTGACAAATGAGCTTCTACGATATTCAAGTCAGACGCGGCGCAACGTAAAAAATCGAAAAAGTGGAAATTTATGTGTGAAAGAAGGGGATAGCGCATTCACAGTGTAACGTTGGTCTGGAAGATTTCGTTATGACAAATTTGACCTTGACGATGACAGAAATGGCAGTTGTCATCCTACTATTGATGACGATGTCGTGAAGTCTTCCGTGGAAGGAAAGGAACTCGCAATTCATTAAGAAATTGGGCAAGTGTATCTGACAAAGGTCAAAGTCGAAGAAGTCTGACAATTGTGGGCGAAGAAGAATGGATGATATTTGAACATTTAGCCGTTTGAATGTACATTGGCTATTCTTCTGCCCAACTAGAGAGACTCGTTTATCCATAATGTTGAGCAAGACATGAATCCTGTGCGTTAATTACTAACGATTATCTCAATGATTAAGCCCTTATGAAACTCCCGGACTTTTTGGAGGGCTTAAAGTGTGTTCAGGGTGTTCAAAAACGTTCGATTACATAGAAGTCTACCGTCTAATGATTTGCCACGAAAGCCCTTGTCCGTACATGAAACTACCGACGCTGCTTGAGATGAATCAATAAGCTCCAAAACGCTATTATATTCACGACACCCATCAGACCACGTCGAAGCTAGTACACAGTGGAATGGCCGACTTTTTCGATTGCACTCAACACCTTTATCGCCTCCAGTAGTCCATAATTTTGGACAGCCGAAGTAACAGGGTTGTGATGAAGACTTTCATATCGATTCATAGGTGTCATTGACCTGTATTATGCTGCATACTACATAGTAAGGTGCCCTGGTCACCGTTCATACACAATACCGCCAGATTTTGGAAGTTGTTTTGCAATTTTTGCTGGATCTTTCTCGTTATTTTTACACTCGCACACTCTTTACGATGACTATGATTAACTGCAACGATTAGAAATTATTCTGTAGTTTATATCTACAAAATTTTCGGACCGTGAGCCCATTTTTAAATGTAGCTTGAATGTTTGAGTGCAGAGTTCTACCTTCGCCCATTAAAACATCATTAGCGAATGAGGGATTAATCCTTTATAGAAGGTCTGAAAAATAGCTCTGCGCAGCGAAATAAATCACTGAAAAGATGTGCACGTTTCAAAATGTCACAAAATCATCATCATAAACATATCTTGTTTTAGGATTACAGTAGAGACTAATCCTCGCAAACTGTTCGTTTTTGAAAATTGTGCAATTTCTACCACATTTGATAGCATTTTGTTGATATGCTTGGCACTATGCTGTTTGATGTGAGACTTGTTCATGTTTAACCCATCTGGGACCAACCAATCACAGCTTTGCTGATTCTCGCATTCGAATTAATATGGAGCAGGTCGGCATTACCTAATTTCGGTCCGGCGAACAAACCCAAGATCACGAGATCCTCGTTCTATTCTTCGATTCATAAGCTGGGAAAAAGAAAGACGAAAGAGTTAGAAAAAGCTTGAAAAAGGCTCGAGGAAATCAAAATAAATAGTGGTAATGAGCTAACGAGAGCACTGCTTATGTGAAAACAACACATGCCGTCACAAAAGAATTGAAATAGAAGCTTCAACATTCGTTTTCTGGCCATTGCTCTACTGTGGATATATCAAGACTGTTTTATCGTCTGCTCCACGTAAGAAAAGATGCACAAATGTTTTGAGCTTTAAGATCCACCAAGCGAAACCTATAGTAGACTTCCAATATTGCACCCCAAAATCACATTTCCGAAGTCTCTAACATCCTGAAGTGTACTGAAGCAAAGTAATTGAAACAAGGTGATTATCGATCTTCTTCACTGATAAGCAAATGCGGGGTGTTTTGAGAACTATTCTTTTGGATCACGTTTGGACGGTTACGTCCTCTTCAAAACCGTGTAGATGTTCAATAATCATGTTGAGGACGAATAGTAATTAATCTTGATACAAAAAGAAAACGTAGTGGGTTACTACCTCAACTCTTAGCCTCCATAAAAAAGGGCTTCATGTGAAACAAATTCCAAAAACCAGCTATTTATACACATCAAGAAAGTGGAAGGAGATTTGCTTGAACATGTGAGTCAAGTAACTATTTCTAATGGATAAAAACAGTAACCTAAGGTTTAGAGAAAAATCCACAAAATCAATCGATAAATGTAGTCCCATTAGTGTCTCGCTAGCCTTAGCCAATTCTTTCACATGAATCAAATACAATTAGAAGGAGCTTTGTGAAAACTTCCGGTATAGAGAGACTGGCATGTCTGGTAAATTATTTTTTGGTTGAGGTTAGAACTATATAGTTGACGGGCGTCTAATCATCTTGACGTTCATGCCCAGAAGAAGGAGAAATCCTCCGAAGTCTCAGATTTCGTGAATAAATAGTATAACAACGACTTTAAGTCTTCTCCTTAAGATATTATTTTTAGCTGATTTTACCCCACAGACCAGAAAAGAGAATGCAGTGGGTAATGCGCACTGATTTCAACGCATTGCTTGATTGGCAAAAATTGAAGCGTATCTCATCTGCAGAAACCGCAGATATAACGTCGACGCCAGTTTTCTAATGGTGGACTAAGCTGTGAAGAATGATGAGTATACCGTACCAATTGAGAGGCTGCAGTCGTTATTCTTAATGATGACTAAGAGAATTACCAAGTTCAGAGAAAGAAGAGTATCCCTTCAATATGCGCACATCCGATTCTGAACAGTGATCGTGTTCTGTTTGAAATAGCTATACAAACACGATTATGTTGTATTATTTCCATGCGTATTTCTTGCTCAATGTCTTCTTTCTAATGTCGCTTAGCTTGCTGCCTATCTTATATTTATTCTTGACTACGGAAAGGACGTTGGTTAGCGGGAACGTAATGGCGACTCCAGACCTTGAGTTCGAAATAGGTCGTGAAGCAACGAAGACTATCGCAACATCAACAACCCATTCGGACCAGGAACTGTTAATGAGCATACAGGTCGGCGGTGATCCAAGAATTTCGGAGAGAATACGAGAGCATTGAACATGACGAACGTAGTAGCTGGCCATGCGAAGTTGACAATGACCAATTGAAAACATTCATCAAAGCTGATCCTCTTAGGAGTATACGGCATGTTGCAAAGAAAACCAATATCGACTTTTCCACGGTCGTTCGCTATTTGAAGCAAATTGGAAGAGTGAAAAGCTGGTGAAAAAGTAATAGAAGTCTAATTACAGCCGACCGACAGCCAGATGCGGCACAACGAAAGCTTCAAAAGCTCAAATTGGGCCACGAAGTTTAGCCTCATTCTTTATATTCGTCGGACTTTGCACTCACCGACTACCACTTCTTCAAGCATCTTGATAGATTCTTGCTGAAAAAACGCTTCCATAACCATCAGGATGCAGAAGATAGCTTCCAGTACTTCATCGAATCCTACGGCAGTAACCTTTAGAGCTACAGGAGTACGCAAGCTTGTTTCTCGTTGGCATGATTATGTTCGTTGTAAAGTTTATCTTTTTATTGAGAAAGATCTGTTTGAGCTTGGTTACAATCAATCTAGAAATCATGCCCTGAAACCGCCATTGCTTATGCATCTGGTACTGTACTAATCCGTAAGCTGTGTTTCTCACGCGAGCCCTTGACGGTTGTAAGTGAGAGAGAATGGTCCGAATTGATTTCATCCTCCGAATAGATGTCAAACGGTGATGAGATTATTGATAAGTATCTCGTTGTATTTGCTTGATATCTATTACCTCGGCAACTGTTATGTTCATCTGCGCACGTTTTATTTATGTAATTGAACCGTTATCAAAATCGTATACGGCAACGTGCTACACGAAAACACGACATAGGAAAATAAAATGTGAAGATGTGCCATGAAACTTTCATTGATGGCAGAGGGTAGTGTGCATGCTTAGTATGCAATCCTAATTAGATGGCAGGATTAGTCAACTAGTTAGATAATGCTAGCAACTAGCACAGTACTTTACTGCAATGAATAAAAACGATAAGATAGCAAGCGAAGGTCGAGTAATCGGTAATGTTCGTCTCATATACCATACTACCTTTTGTATTGTTCGGCTTGAAGCAATGTTAGGCTAATGTTGCCATTAGACATTTCTGTCTATCGATGGCCTGTCCAGTGCTATAGCATATGTTATGACAAAGGTAATAATTGTTTCTTCTTCAAGTGCTAAGATATGTGCTAACAAGTACAAACTTCGTTCTATTATATGTAGTACAATAATTGCATGTGCCTGGACATAAGTTAGGTCACAGACAGTGAATAGTGTTACGCTGTTTTTAAATCTGGACATTAAAAATTTTATAAAGCATAGAGATTAAAATTGAAGGATACAGTTTTTGGCTTTGATCAAATCCTGAGTGATGTGTCATGCATTCGTCTTCATGTAGGCTCTTTTGAGGTGACAGATTGGATATGCCGCCTTTACAATGACTTGCGGTGCCTAACGATGCATTGAGCTGGTACCAGTTACCGACTGCGGAAGGATGGAAGGCTTGGTAAGCCTTGAGCTCGGGATCGAACCATCGGCCATCGATTAGACGACCATGCGTGTCGCAAAGCACCTCTATCATTGCGCTACACGCGCTTTAGAAAAAGATTACTTATCAGGTTCTTTTCTGTGCCAATAATTACGCATTCTATTCCGAAGTCATGCACTACTAAATTTTATTATAACAGGTGGATAAAGGGTACGCAATACTTTGAGTGCGTATTTCATCACAACCACAACATAGTTCGAGGTCTTTGCAATTTTTCTCTAAAAGTTTCATTCATGCACTAGTCCTTTTTGAACTATTAACTCTTTAAGGAAGGAACCTATCCACTCGGATATGGAGACACGATTTTCTGGAGGCCTCTCTTGCTCTAAAAACTTTATGAAGTTTCAGTGTTCATTCGAACGTCCAAATCTCGGCGATTTCAACAATGTGTTTATTTTATGGAAAGCTTTTGCTATTTCGTTGCAGTAGCGAAAACAATAATATACTTCGCAATCAGACTGCTTTATTTGTCGGGCTGAGGCCTGTGGGCGGCTTTTCCTTGTATTGTTGATAACCTGAATTTCGACAATTTTGCAGCGAAATTCGGTTTTTGAAAAGATTTTCATAGACGCTGTTAGAGAAGGAAAGAAGTGTCATTTTGTCTAACTTCGCTTTTTTCAATTTCTATTGAATTTGACATCAAAGAAAGTAGTTTTTGTGACGCCCAATATTAAATTGCTCTACAGCTGAAACTGCCAGGCCATTTCAATAACTTACCACCTTCTTAGGGTACAACTGCCCTTTTTTGTGGAACTTAATTGTTTCATAGCGAACGAAACAGTTTTATAATTTCTGAACGGATGCAGCCAATGCAGTGAGAATTTTCTGCACCAGCGGCAATCTAATACCGTAAGAGAATGTTGTTCAAAAGTATGCGCATCCGCTGCAGTATCTTGTTTCTAGTACACTATAGATTATTCAAAGTATAGTAAAAACTTCTCCATGTAGGAGTAGACCAGCGGAATTTGTAAGTTTATTTAAAGCCACTAGGAGCGATGTTTTGGCATGAGTGGAAACCTACATACGCATGTCCGATATCATGCACTAGAATTGGAAATTGACAACATCTCATTAATGAAGGTGATTCTAGAACACAATAATTCTATTGTCGTTTCATTATTACGATCTAGAAATTTTTGAGGTGCTTCACCTTACTGATCAATGTCTGTTGCATTTCGCTAAATTGTGGCATCTTTTTCTCGTTAACTGATCAGCGCTCCATGCATTTGCAATAATTGCTAATATAAGAAAATAGAGGGCGGATTTTTCACTTCAACAGGTCAACAAGTAGCGTAGCCATCATAGTATTGCTAGTGTTTATTTCGAGATATGAATAACCTTCCCGAGAGCACATAGTAGTCCACGATATTTACAAACGTTTTTAAGGCGTCACAGTATCTACTTCGACTAACTAGATTTGTGGCTGTCTCGGCTGTTGAATGGCTTATGCAGTATTTGAACTCGGATGAAAGAAATCTTTGGAGGACGTATTTACGTATAGCAAGAAAAGAGACCAGATGCGTAACACTTCAAAGGATCTTCGGCAAGATGGCTTTGATGTTGGAACTCTCCTAATTTATTTTAAAACAATGGTGCATATAGTTCCTTGTATATATTGACACTTTACCGTTACCACTTTAACGTCTTGATCCGTTTTTACACTGATTTCTTTTAACTGTGCGGATCCCAGCACTTCTGGCATTCCGTCGTTTTTCGTCTTCTTCCTGAACATCTTAGAATACTGGTTGAGCGATTCTCCTCGCGATCTCGAGGATAGCGTGGCTGTAGCGTTTCATAGGGCGTTGTTGTCGACTGCCGGAGAGAGTTGTGCAAAGGAGCACAGCTCCATGCGCGCCGCGAAGAGCATCCCAACCACTCGGCGACGGAGCCCCTACTTGGTGTGGCCTCCAGAAACCTACCATACTTTGTTAGATAACGGTAAACGAGAAGAGGAGAACTTCCGATTCATTACTACCACAACTGTGCTTGATTTTTTTGGTAATGTATCTTTATTGAGCAATTTATAGCGGTTTAGCGACATGCATTCGACTCTGCGCTTCATGTTCTGCTTTACTTATTCCTTCCACAAGCCACTAGTAAGCTGCGTAGCAGTGCTGTCCAACCTGTTCATCGACCTTGGTCATTGTGTTGGTAGAGTTGAAGTCGGGCTGAAATTTTGGTGATTCTCAGAATTCATTCTTATGTCAAGCGCTGAATTGTATGTTATGCCTTGCAAATCTCACTGTTAAAGTGGAAAACTGAGCTGCAGTGACATGCGAAAAGCGATTGTAAAGATACATATCTTAACTATGCATTAGGACTAATACATCCAAACTCACTTGGTTCTGAAAATTTCGCTGGCAGGGTTTTACGATGTCGTCCATGATATTCGCTTGGTAATAACGGGACATATGTGACATTGAATCTAAATAAAAGAGTGAATACTTGCTTTGCATAAATCATAATAATACTGAATCTAACGGAAGATTTCAATGATGACATTTCTTGAGTGCGTTGCTGCCCTTCTATGAAGCGTTAAGCGCTGATGCCTTATGGAAGCGCAATGCTTTAGACTTCATTAACACAATTGCAATGATATTATCTCTATGATGGTCATTTATAATGGAATTACCAAACAACCCGTAAAGCCAGTTTTCTTCTTAAGGTTAATTTCAACTCGAAGACCTTTTTCCGTCGTTTTTGGCATTGACTGATAGATTATCTAATTTTCGAGTGCCCTAAACAACACGGGGCACAAAAGCGCATATTTGGCCCAAATAATAACCCCACTACACTATGGATGTATTAAGCACTGCTCACATTCATCTAGGAAAGGCTGCGAGCAATATACCAATTCTGAAGGTATGGGTAAAACTGTGCGTCGCGATCGAGCCAACAGCTAAATGTATATTCCACGGTAGGTGAAACTAGTGCGCTACACACGTCCATAAATACAATACTTTCAAAAGATTATCAACGCACATCTCTGCGTCCTATTTTTTTCGAACATTTATCGCCCAGCTTCATCATTTTTGAAGCGTTGTGCTATCCTGCATTTTAGGTTGGGAAAGTGATACATGTAATAATAGAATAACGCTCATTTATCGCTTTGGCGTTTTGCATAATATGTACACTGCTATTTAGTGAATATAGCTGTTGTACAAAGTACATAGTACGTCTATTGTAAGGTCAGATTTGGAAGCCTTTAGTAGCTTGTGTTGAGTTTTTAGTATTTACCCTCCAAGATTATTTAGTATTTACCCGCATGTGAGAGCATACGTGGCGCAGTGGTTAGAGGTGCACTGCGTCGCACACGAGATCAGTGGTACGATCTCACGCTCATGGCTCATCAAGCCATTCATCCCTCAGCTGTCGGTAAAGTGGTGCCACTCTGTCGCAGACTTGTTTGGGAGAATAAGCAGCACTGACCCGGTCCAGCAGGAGGCCACCGCGAGTCATTGTAAAAGCCTGATATGCATTCAATCATCTCAAACGAAGTTAAAAATTGAAGACGAATGCATGGCACATCCCTCAGGGATTGATCAACGCTGAGAACTTTATCTTTTAAAGATTCAACCCGCCTAAGCGTAGTAGTTAGAGGCGCTTTGTGTGGCATACAATGTCCATGGTTCGACCGCACGCTCATGACCTATCAAGACATCCATCCCTGGGGCCGGTAAATTGGTAACAAACTGGTCGCAGACTTGTCTGGGAGAATAAGCAGCACTGAATCGATACAGCGAGAGGCCACCGCGAGTCATTGTAAAGGCCAGATATGCTTCAGTCACCTCAAACGAAGTTAAAAATCCAAGGCGAATGCTTGGCGCATCTTCTAGGGATTGATCAACGTCGAAAGCTTTATCCTTTACTTTTTCTCCTCTAGTTATATGCGGTGGTCACTGTTCATTACATCCATTAGAATAGAATAACACTACACAAGATGCCAATTTGTTGGTCAATGAACTAGTCGGAAGAAAAGATTTTTTCACTAATATTTGAGCATACACGGGTCATGCTTCACATATGTCTTCATTGGGTAATTTGCAGACTGAATAGAAACTGAGGCAAAAGAAGTCTGTGAGACGTGTAAGTGTTAAGCGTTGTTGCTGAGCTACTGAACAACCTTGGGGAACTTCCTGTAATAAAACTTGGAACTGCACATATTATGGGCTCAAATCCTTCACCGGCGGAATTATGGTCTCGGTCACTGTTTCCTCTGGATTTGTTTTCTTCTTCTCACCAAACCGACTTTTTTCTACTACTGGAGCCCTGAGATAGTTTGCGAAAGCGTTTGTGAATCGTCATCACAGGCAGACGTCGATTCGTGTATCGGACAGATGTTTTTTTTCTTCATGATATATCTCAATTCATAATGGGCTCATTTCCTAAAAGTTTTAAAAATCTTACAACAATTTTTTGCACAATAAAAGCGTGATCTAACTAGGCCAAGGACCTTGTGATTTTCAGATAGGAAAACTCTTTTGGGGTCTACAATTACGCCCTAAATGGGATTTTTCTCTTTGAAACGTGATTGAGCATAAAACTTCCATAGCGCTCAGTTGTGATGCAATCTATGGAGTTCGAATTCTGGTTTAAATGAAGTCCAATTTGGAGTTCAAAGTTCAGTAATCAACTTTTCACCCACATAGCGCACTGCTTACCTAAGTTTTCCTATAAAATTTGTAGTTTTGTTCTGAGGTTTATCGTTGATCAAAGGCTTGACACCGTGAATAGAGAATTAGTGGGCTCGTTCTAGAAAAATATAGCCTGCGTTCGTTATATGCCATCGATTCTCTAAATTTTGAGAACTCAACTTTTCAAGTACATAAGAAAAAGCTTTCGCACCGTTTGACGAACATGATACGTTGTCCTCGATTGAAGTGCATCGACTGCGTAAGCAATTGAACAGTACGAATATATGTATGATGACCAGCATTGGTAAAGATACTATTATCGCGATGAGGAGAGAATGTGTTACGCAGAACTGGTTTGACGACATAGAAGCGAATTCTGCAGAGAAAAAGTTCAATCGTTGCATAATGGCTGTTATTTAAATTGAACGTAACTAGATAACACTGAGACGGAAAATGAATGGGCATACTTGCTCTTTCATCTAATCAAAAAACCGATTTTTTTAAAGCTCAAATAAGTCTGCTACTTTAGATCGTCACACGTTTTCAAGAGCACTCAAACAACACATAATCTAAGGAGCAGTGATTACACTTTCATGCTCTGTCCAAAAGCGAGAAACTTCCAGCATTTTCTGAATTCATTCAGTGAAGTGTTTTCAGTTTTTCTTCGGAAGAAAAATGATGGGAATCCCGCTGGGGTGATCGGAATGATGTGTTGACAACTCGCTATTGTTGTACTCGATAGCTCTGACATCATTCGCCTAATAATACGAATTCTCTAAACTTCTTCGGAGTTTTTTCAAACCGAAAAAGCTCTTTATCTACTTTTTTCAGGCTCCAAAAAAACTACTTTATCTGTTTGAAGCATGTTACAGTAAGATGCTTTATTCAAAAGCCTTTCACTTGATCTCTTATAGATGATTGATTCCTCTGTACTTTGTAGAGTTATGTAAGCTTGTTGCTAACTTCATTGTGGCTAAGCTTTTGGCACCATCTTTCTCTCGAAAACCGTTACGATTTGAGTTGAATGTAGATAGAGATTCATAATAGAGGTAGAGGCTCGTATAGGCCTGCCAAGAAATCAAAATACCCGGCGAAACTATATGAATTTCTATGGAAATAAGGATAAAATTAAGGTTTTCCCTGGTTCAAAATAAATATTTACGATTTCCTACCGACTTATTGCATTTTTTTAAACTCTGCAAAATTCATATGCTCATTCTGTTTTGGAGCTTCATGCGGTACTCACCTGGCATTGGCCGTTTCGACTTCTCAACATCCAAGATGGTGATTGTGCCGCTCACAACGCGTTTTTCGAGTGCAACTCTCTAAACGCCTTGTTTCAAAGTGATGTATGGCATCTATATGCTCAGGATAATAGAACTCTTTCAAGTAGCAACAAACAATATCTACTTTTACGGAGACAAATACAAAAAAGAATTTCAAACAAACAATCGTGATTTTAGTAAAAACTCTAAATAGAACAGATGATTACAAACGTTTAGAAGTTACGAAAAATTTCTTTTTGAGAGAAACTTTCATAAAAATTACTGGCTAAAACTCAGTTGATCAAAAAAAAAACATTAGAAACGCCTCCGGCCCCCTTTAGACAGCGCGCTTTTGCTTCACTGCCTACTCAAGATTCTTTGTTCCAACAAAGACGTTCATTATACGACAGTCATAGTTATATTTTCTGACACATCATTTGTCAAACGAAATGAAGGCGTATATGATTATTTTCGGGCGAAATGACACATGATTCATGAAATTTTATCTCAAATTTTTGTTTTGCACCATAGATCATTCTCATTATATCACATGCAGTCTTTTGTTGATTTATTAGGTTTACTAATATGACGGCGACGTTTCTTTCTCTTTGTACTGCAGTAATAGCAAGAACGAAGCTATGCAATTTGCTTTCTCTGTTTGTAAGTGAGTGAGACGCTATTTATTCATATTCTTTATAAGCCCAAAATATCTTATATGATGGCTTTTATAGAACTTTGAAGATGGCAACTTTTGTACCAGGAAAACGCTATTTGCGGGAAATTTGCTTTGCAGATTTATCGATCAGAAATAATTGAAATTGCTTGATTTTGATAACTTCAATTGCGTATTTTCTTGCGAACATTTTGGTGCACAATGTACCTACCTACACCTGTTTCAAGAAGGAGCTGTCGTGGGAGTATATCGCTTGATAATCATGCATGAATGGCACCTAGAAAAAAAGGGTTAATGAGGCGGCGCAGAAAATAATGGGAGCTTGGAGCGAGCTGCATCTTGGAGCAAATACAGGCAAGTTGCGTACCAAAATGTTTGCAAGAAAATGCACAATTGAATGATGTCGGGATCACGCAATTTTATTGCAAAAAATCATATTAAAAATCAAGACGGGCCCAAACTTTGCAATTTTGCTGCATGATAACGTTCGACTTCATGTTGCAAATGTCGATCGAAAACGTCATAAGAGAGCTGAGGTGGGAGACTTTAGGAGATTTTACCTTATCCGCCTTACTCTACCGATATTGTATCGTTGAATTACAGCTTCAAATTATCAAATTCAAATTGCAAATCAGAAAAAAATTTGGCGTTTTTTTGGGTACCAAAGTCGTCATCTCTAAAGTCGTGTAAGAACCTCATGTGAAATATTGCATATAAAAACAAAAGAATGGCGCTTTTTAACATACTTTTGAACAAAACAGGATTCGTTATACCTTTATTTTTGCTATTACGGCAAAACAAAAGAAACGGAAGAGTCAGATTTTTACACCTGATAGCTGTCATGAATGTTGAGCAACAATCAAAAAAGTATTTTACGTTGACCTAACACTTTGCAAAAAAAGACCGTCTAAGGCAAATTTTCCTTTACCCGATTTGCATCCAACCGTGAGAGTGAGGCGGATAGCGATACCGATCATGAGGTGTAGAGATAGTGAGAACATTTCATATCAGTGTTCCGAAGTATACATCTCGAGTTAATCGTTGTGGCGACAAGTCGACTTTTGTACTTCTTGGGTTGTCTCATATTTTCTTCCTCATGTCGACACATTAATTCAATTGTTATTTATTCAAGGCAATCAATCATTAATATAATTACCATCTTGATCAATGCCATGTAACCATTTACTGGGCAAAGATTAGATGCCTCTTCTTCTCAGAAAGAGTAAAGCTGGCAATCAAAGGACTCGGTGAGGTCTTTTTGAGTTGGTTGTAGCTTATAGATTATTACTCCCGCAGGTGATGCCTCAGGACGCAGAAGAAATGATAATCCAATGGGGCAATGTCAGGACTATACGATGGATGTGCCACTAGATTATTACTCCCGCAGGTGATGCCTCAGGACGCAGAAGAAATGATAATCCAATGGGGCAATGTCAGGACTATACGATGGATGTGCCACCGTGGTGCAGGCCATAACGTGGGCGAGTAGACTCTACAGTGGGAGGTGGTCTGTCAATGCTTGAGATATCCATTGAGACATTAATCTGCTCTTCTATCAACCGCTTTTCATAGACCCGCTCAGAATGATGTAATCTTAATAAGGATATAAGATGTTTTGAGCTGTCAGGTCTAATGATATACAGGCGCCTTCGTCGTCCTGCTGGAACTCATCAGTAGCACCCCCTGACGGCTCAAAACATGTTATATCCTCATCAGATTATAAATTACTTTGCTGTAACCCATTTCATCTAGATGACGAGCGATGGTGGTACGGCCGTGTTCAAGCATCTGCTCAAGTTACTAGAACATTCTCCAGCATACCACAGCGTTTTGGCAGTAGTCCAATGTGAAAGAGTATAGATCTGGATAAAACAATAGTACGAAAAAAATAATAAGACAACCCAATACAAAGAACTATAAGGCTGATATAGCTCGGTAGCTCGAACAGAAGGGTGTGAAGGGCACGGTTAGCGAGATTCACAGGTAACTTCACCGCATGATAAAGCGAAAGTCAAATATCATCATCAGTGTACTGACCACGCCGAGAGGGACAAATTATAAATCTAGATAGTTTATCTGTATCTTCATCACAAGGAAAGGGTACTATTTGAAGAACTCATAAAAAAACTCATTTCAAAAGTTCGTAAACTTCAACTCGACTCAACTCTTTTCGTTCGTGTGGAAACTCTACCTAAACGGTAGCAAACCTTTAATCCACTGAAGTCGGTTTTTGGATGAAGTTTTATAGATGCCTTAGCACAGCTATGAAGAGATTCCAGAAAGAAACAAGGTCAGTCCTCATTTAACAACTCCAAGTGAAAACAAGACAATGCATCCCCGTAGTCGAAGCTACGCGTTAACCTTTGATGATGACTGTCTCAATACAATGGAGTGAAGATAAGATGTTTTGGGTTCTTGGCATCTAATGGCTGTGGAAACTATGATCCGACGAACAAATAAATAAAAGTTACTCGAGTGAGAGTTGTGAAAAAACTTAGGTAATAAAATCTATTGCAACTGTGAACTGAAGTTGCTGAAGTTTTTCTGAAATCCATTAGGAAGTAAATGGCATGGGAGGTAATATAGGTAAATTACGAAATTTCATAATAAAATTTTGTAACTGTATCTAAACCGATTCCTACAAAACGCATTTTGAATGGAACTACAAGACAAATAAAAAGATTTTCTAATCTTTAAAAACAAGAACGTTAGGCAATGAGCAAATGAAGATATCTAAGTAAAGACTTGTCTTCTGGGTCATTCGAGAGATTTATGATTAGATTTTTTAGAAGTGTGCGGAAAAAAAGTTTGCCACCATAATGCCTAATTGAAACCATCTATCACAATCTAAAGTTGGCCGTAGTAGAAGTGTACTTTTGAGACTGAAGCTAGAAGTTTTCTCAATTCATGAGTTCACTAATTTACTTTCTTTCAATACAGAACTTCCTTAGAAAGCGAATATAAAGTAAACATGGACTCATTTTCCTCTTTCCCCAATTAGTCTCTTCTACTGATTTTCTATCTATTTCCAACGCAAATACTTCCATAATGTTTTTCTTCTTGATGCACCTAATTCATGTTTCGTTCGTACTGCTTTCAGTAGCTTAACGACAACAGGAACTATCGGAACTGCTGAAAGCCCAGAAGGACAGATTGTTAGCGAACTGAGTCTAACATTTCGCATCAATAAATAGAAATTCACAAGGAATACGAGAATAAAGTGAGAAAATTGACTGATGGGAATGATTTAATCAAGCATCTACTATCACATGATACGTACCTTAATGAACCCTGTAGTGAAGTTTGGTTTCAGCCTTCTTTGTAGTTTGAAGCAATTCGTCAGCTTTACGTCTTCGACGTGGAGAAGTTTCAGATAGGCTGATAGCCAAGTCATCGCAGAAGGCCTGAATCGAACATACAATCAGTGATAACTATATTTTAAGTGGAACTGAAGTATATAGCCCGATTCCACAACATTGTAGTTCGTGGAACATTCTCTTACTGTTGTGCTTGTATAGGATTGCCATCTTTATTATATATTGAAGCCTTTTGAATATAAACACAATAGCACGTCACAGTCATAATAGTAGATTAGAATGTAGTAGAATGGCAAAAACAGCAAGGAATGATCAGTG
>JAHQIW010003904.1:0-18668 GCA_019055375.1 Parelaphostrongylus tenuis | reverse complement strand
CCTCCTCCATCTCTCGAAGTGGCCACCATCGAACGAGAGATGATTGAGAATTCACCAACATTCTATTCTGATGGGCGGCAATATTCCCTATCCTCGTGAGATAATCTTCAAAGTCTTACTGATCACTCTTTTCTATTAGTTTAGCCTATGTTTCGCTTCTTACAGATCTCTTTTGTCAACTTTCGGCTTGTCGTTTTTTTCACTTGCTCTTCTACGGTTAGCTACGGATGCATTCACTTTCGCAGGACCAATCTTACTTCATATTCTCGTCGAAATTCTGGAAAATCCGCTCCAAACGTTTGTCATTACTCCATACACTAGTAATTTTGATAATCAGATGTTCTGAAAATTTTATTTACATGGATTTTTAGTCAATGGGATTTCTGTACGCTGGCCTTATGGTCTTGTGCACCTTGTCATCCGCTCTTTTCTCAACAAATTTCAGTTTCTATGTGCAGAAAATTAGCCTGAAGTGAACTTTTCTCTTCTAAATTCACTTTTTTGAACTCGATTATTATGTCTTCTTCAGGGTCCGAGCTGCGACCGTTACGGCAATATACGACAAGTTGTTAATGGTCAAATCAAGCGAAATGAGCAAATTCTCGTCAGGTATGAGCCATTTTTTTGAGAATGTTTTCTCTTTGCAGATTTTAGAACTATTGATTACATAATCCACTTTAAATCCTTAGTACTTGCTTTATACTGCTTTCTAAGACATGTGGCGCAGTGTTTAGACGTGTTCTGCGTCGCACACAAGGTCGATGGTTCGATTTCACGCTCATGGCTCACCAAGCCATCCATCCCCCCAGGGTCGGTAAATTGCTACCAAAGTGGTCCCAGACTTGTTTGAGAGGATAAGCAGCACTTAATCGTTGCATCGATAGGCCACCGCGAGTCATTGTTAAGGCCAGATATGCAATCATTCACCTCAAGCGAATTAAGAATTTGGAGACGAATGCATATCGCATGCCTCAGGGGTTGATCAACGCCGAGTTCAATCCTTTATCCTTTCACTGCTTTCTAGCAGTGATATGATCCGCCAGACGCTCTCTGTATAGGTCAAGCCTTGATTAACTCTCAATTGGAGTCGAATTTTTGCATATCACTCAGCAATAGTCTAGGAAGCATACTTATTACAGTATAGCATTAGTAAGAAGCAGTGAAAATCAAGAATTCAAGCAGATTATACGTTTCGAATAGCTATGGGCTCAATGGGTTCATACGATTATAACCGACTTATCCCGTTGAAGGTGGTTTTACAGCTATGGTAGGATATATCGCAGAAAGAGTGGTAGCAAAGCGTAGCTTGTTTGCTGTAGTGGCAGCACGCGTCCCTCGTATGGGTGAAACGCGGGTTCAACTCTCGCCTGGAGTTGAATGTTCTACATAGCACTCAATACTCTTAGACGTGGTCGATGCTTTCAAAATTGTTCTTATACATACCTCAGGAAGCATTCTCAATTTCGTATCGACTGATGTTGATCGTATAGTCAACTTCTGCAATTCTTTTCATGCATTCTGGAGCTTGCCTGTCCAACTTGGCGTTGCTTTATACCTGCTATACCGAGAAGTTTGTTTCAATAACTATTGTTGTTTATTCATAACAATCTTAAACATACTCGCTTATATCATGCTCGATTCAGAATGATTGCCGATTTTTTTCGACTAGTTCAGACTATAGAAATCCACATCGTATATAGGAAGCAACGTATCTACAGATTTATGAGGAATATGAGATATTTTTGATTCTGAATTTGTTCAGAAGCTCTAGATTTCCAAAACTTTCCTGACCCAAATTCACATTTCACGAATGTTCTAGTACAAGTTTGGGTTTAGAAATGTCAGTCATGCATCAGAGAACACTTTCTTGTTAATCAGTCGAATATCAATCAAACGGTGATAGCTAGCTGCTAGATTGAAGAGCGTCGATGAGAATGAAAGATATCTTGTACCAGTTTTCGAGAGCTAGTGCTTTTTAAACCTTTCGGGACAGTGGAACCCTATTCTCTCGTCTCTAACTCCCAGCGTGTTGCGTATAACATTGGCACGCTAGGGTTAGCGCCATTGTTAGACGCGACACGCTAGGGACTAGAGGAGTTGGGTCCACGGTCTCGAAAGGAGTAACCTCGAATGTTTCGATAAGCCACAGTTTTTCTCTTCGAAGTTAGATACAGAAGTGTTTTGATATAAATCATTCGCACGGTTGTGGATAACCTGATTTCCAGGCTGTGAACAAGGCGAAGTTGCCGAGCTCAACTGCTGTGATAATGGATTTAGTTGTGTTATAACGCTCTCGTTTTTGACTTGCAAAGAGAAAGCACTATGAGAGGGATATCTTTTGTGCATTCCGGAAGTTCGGAATTACATTGATAGAGTGAAAAAAGGCATTTGTGCTTAACTGCCATGTCTATGTGTGAAACATTACCATTTTGCTTCGTCTCTGATTCGCGTGTATCAGGTTGGAATGTCTTTCCTTGCTGGAGTAATGGCGGCATTTGTTCTTATTCCAATCAACAAGTGGGTCACAACTACTATCGGGCGTATGTCTGTGAAATTAATGCATTGCAAGGACCAAAGAATCAAGGTTTTCCAGTCCAAGTTACTTAACCTGTTACTGCTTTGTTATGTATCACATTCTTAGGTTGTTCGTGAAACATTTGAAGGAATCCGAGCGGTGAAATCATCGGCATGGGAAGGTTTTTTTGAGGAGAAAATAAACAAACTGAGAGCGGAAGAACTCCGCTATCTGAAGGTTTTTGGCATTCAAAATTGGCTTTTGTAATTTTAGCAAAATAAGACTGTTTGAAGATCTCAGTGGAATTTTTTTACACTTCCAGATTCGGAAGTATTTGGATGCGGTTTGTGTTTATATGTGGGCATCTGCCCCACTTCTGATTACGATCTCTATTCTCACAGCTTATACTTTAGTGTTTCATTTGAAGTTAACTGCTGCGAAGGTTTGTTTCAAATATAGTTCTACGCATTTGAATCAAAAGAACTACGTCTTAGAATAGGGAGTAGTATGCAAAACGCTCGACCTCAGGTGGGAAATGAACGCGCGTTTCACTTATACCCTGGGCACCTGATAAGCTGCGGCCACTACAACACTGAGACCATCGCTTTACTTTTATTTTTTTTTCGATATAAGGTATCGAAGCTGTCAGCAACTCCCAAACTAAACCCGTTAACCCGTTCGGGACCGGAAACCTACGGCCTCTGCACCTCTAATTGCCAACTCTGGACGATCTGCTGCATTTCCACTGCATCTGTAGCCCCAGCGTGCCATTGCTAGACGCAGCAGTGTGCCAGTGTCAGAAACAGCACGCGGGAGGTTGAAGGCGCACAGGAGGTGGCGCAGATCATCCAGAGTTGCCAGTCAAAAGGCATTGAGACCGAAAGGGTTCACGCTTAGTTTCTGCCTGCTTTGATACCTTTTATCGAAGGAAAAGCAGCGAAGCGATGCCCTCGCTAGTGTGGTAGCCCGTGCCCATGGTATGAGACGCGAGTTCAACTCCGCATGCGTTAAATGTTTTACAAACTTTTGACGCTCAATACTTTTGAATTTGTATCTACAATTTAATAATACTGCGTCAAGGAGGCATTTAATGAAAAGTTCTTATAAATAACTACCTCACGTAAAAAGTCAGTCTTATCCAAAATTTGATTGCAGGTTTTTACATCTCTTGCTCTCGTCAATATCCTGATCATGCCTCTAAACGCATTTCCGTGGGTTTTGAACGGGATAGTGGAGGCCTTGGTTTCCTTGAGGAGATTGCAGCGGTTATTCAATTTGAATAGTTTTGATGTCCATGATGTGTACGAGCTTTCTGAAGGTTATCGATTTCCTTTCCACAAAAATTGTTTTCTTTTATCTGTTACAAAAATGCTATTATTAGTTCGTGTCATAAGTTCTGACCATGGAGCAATAAACACTCAAATTCACTATCGAGAAGTAATCAAAATTGCATGATTTTGATATCGTTCAATTGCGCATTTTTTGTGAACATTTTGATGTACAAGTTATCTACACTTTGTCTACACTTGCTTAATCGAGCTGTCGTGGAGACAAATTCTCTTGCCACTCATGAATGAATGGTGCGTGGGGAAAAATGCTAGCGAAGCGGCGTGAAGATTAATGGAGCTTCCTGTGAATGGCCGAAGCGCTGACTGCTCCTCCAGACTGATTCTCTTCAGCTTTCAACTTGGCGAGTCCACTACCTAGCCGTTCCCTCTGCAACCGTATCATCGCCACAATCTCCATTGATCATGCGCGCCGCCTCACTAGCATTCTCCGCTGAACGCCATTCGTGTATGAGCAGCAAGCGAATTTGTTCTCAAGATAGTTCAACCCTAAAGCACGTATAAGCAAATTGTGTACCAAATGTTCGCGAGAAAATCCGCAATTTAATGATACCAAAGTCATGCAATTTCAGTCATTTCTGGACAAGAAATTGGTGTTTATTGCTCTAGTGTAAAAACATATGGAACGATCTAATCTAAATACTAGCTGCCGCCGCATTGCTTTTTTTTCGACAAGCGGCACTCTATTCAGACGAAAACACACTACTCGATGTTAAGGAGGGAACTTTCATTGGAGAGGATCCGAGAAAGCAGTTAGCAATGTTTCGTTCCACTGGAAGACGAGTAGGTGCAGAGCTACACAATGTTTTCATTTCTGTTTAGAATCTGTGGAGAGTAATTTCTTTCAGGGAAAGATTATAGGTGTTCTGGGTAGTGTTGGAAGTGGAAAGTCAACGTTACTGTTAGGTAATCATCATATTCTTCTTTTTTTTTTTATTTGTCATGTCAGTCATAAGATGTATACACTGTCATCAGACATGGCTGTCGTTTTTTTTTTTTCAGGACTGTTAGGAGAGACAAACTCCTCAACGGAATCTATTAAAATCACTCAGGATAGTGTTTCAAACGGAATAGGATACGTCGGACAGGAACGATGGCTATACCGAGGTTTTACACTACTTCGATTTTGAAAGTATCAACTTCTCATCGATACTTGTGTACGAGCCTCTTTTTTTTGGATATCTTTAGGAACAGTGCGCGACAATATAACGGCTGGTAAGGAGTTTGATGCTCAGCTTTACGATGCAGTCTTAAAAATGACATGTCTTCAACGAGATATCAATGTACGTTATTTTGTCGTTCAGTTCGAGGCGTAACTTATGATTTTTCGTTCATCATTTTTTGCCGCGACCATAAATGAATCTTTACAATATGCCTGTTAATCATTTTTGAGCCACGCATGTCAGTGGTCTGTAAAGAGGGCTGACTTATAGAGCCCGATACACGTGTTTCGATCTTGCGATCTCGTCAGTCGGGCAGTTACCCTTTCTCGTCTTTTGCTAATCTCGTGTGGGTGCCTCAGTCTCCGCACTGAGAGTTAGCGACGACGAACGTTTTACACTCTATGTCCAGTGAAATTATCACCGAACACAGAGTGTTGTACACTTGATTGCTCGTGGCTAGTATATTAAATATATCATAACTTCCGTTTCGAGTGTTTTCTTTACAAATCTTCACGATCTTTACAGTTGATGCCGGGTGGTGATCTTTACGAGATCTCAGACAGTGGAGGTACACTAAGTGGTGGTCAGCGGACGAGAGTGGCGCTAGCCAGAGCTCTATATCAGGTCTGTTTATCCTTTGTTTCCTTTTATTATCTTGTTCAAAGTAGTATTACTCAGCTTTTTTTAAAGTTTTTTTTCTGAATTCCATTATTATTGGTTTCCATTATATTTATCTTTATTTCTATCATTTCATCATTATCTTTTAGAAATTATAAACAAATACAATTATAACAATGTAAAATAAATAGATAGTTTTAGTAAACTTTCATTACTACTATTATTATTTACTAAAGTAAAGTAGAGTTGAGTTAAAGTTAAGGACATTTCTCTTTGTACCTAGTGTATTTTGTTCATTTCCAAGTTAATACCTGGTGGTCATCAGTGAAGAAGCAATGAAAAATGTCGTTTTCCCTATATTTTTTCCTTGGCCAGGGACTTTTTTCTCCCTGAAAACGGGTTGGGCACATGCATAATCGATATTTTTACTGTTACTTGCGTTCGTTTTGTTGACAAAAATCATCTGGACTTTTTCGTTTTTGTTACTTATTTTACATGCATTTGGGATTATGTTGTTACTATCGTTCAGAGTAGCTTCTTGCCGTTATTCTGATATATAACACTTGTACATTCATTTAAAGAGGGAACTGTCCCGAGGGCAAAGACGACTGTTGATCCTACACGAGTATCGTGTGGGTTCGACTGCTGCCAAGAGTTTCCGCCGGATTGACGAAGCTTGGGATGACGTAACAGTTGAAAAACTGCAGTTTTTGATTGTTTCAGTGAATTTTGAAATGGAGATTTGATGTTTAAGCAAGGAGCCGGCCGCCCACAAGAAATTGACCGGCAAGCTGTTTTGAATGCAATTGAGAGTCGTTGACGACTAGCATGCTGGCCAACCATCTTGAGTGAAGTCATACTGCAATTGAGAATGTTCTGCACGAGCTCGGCAAAGTTGGGAAGAAAACTCTTTGGGTTCTGCACAAGTCGATTAATCACTTGTTCTTGTTGGTTCTATTCCCTTATGAGGGGACAAATGAAAAACGAACCTTATTCGCTGGACAGGAACTTTTCATAGGAATGCTGGTAACCATTAAAAACTGAGACTTTGGGCTACAGCCCCACGTCGCCGTTTTCGAAAAAGCTTTTTTTTGGCGTTGTTACAAAGGGAGATTCCTTCCGTTGCAGACGCGCATATTTATTGCCGTGTAGAGCTCTTTTTTTAGGACTACGTTCGACGACGCGGTGATCATCGATTCTTCGGTCATATGAACGCGTAGTGAAGTATTGCGTCAGAAGCTCACGTGGCTGCCTCACACACCGACACGTGACTTGGCCAAAGACCTTCTTGCTCACACATGCGATTGCAACGTATTTTACCTGTTGCGTTGCAGAGAAACGGTCTTTCAGGATATAAACACAAAGTTGTAATTAGCTGCCATTACGCTACCGAATGATTACCAATAGTTCTAAGAAAGAGCTTGACCGGCGAGAATTATGCGCTTCTGAGACATAGTTTTATGTGGATTCTATAGTGTATAAAAGGGGGTGTTTTGCAAGAATGGCGACGTGGGGCTGTAGCATGAAGTCTCAACTTTCGAATGTTTACCAACACCCCTATTTAAAATTTTTGTCCAGCGAATCAGATCGGTTTTTCATTTGTCCCCTCATAACCGAAGAAAATCGTTGTTTTCATTTGTTGAAAAAACGGGATAAAATTGAACAAGAACGGAAAAGTTCGAAAAATTTCTTTTCAACCCAAAAATCGTTCTTTCTAAAGTAAGTGGATTATCTTGATGTCCTAAAAACCGACTCTGATTGAACTGTGGTGAAAATAAGCCAATTTTTCCCACATAAATTTTGCTAACAAACCTAGGCTAAAAAACCTTACTCGCCTAACGTCCTGCGCCACTACCTTCATCAGAACCACACTGATCTGAGTCGATGGTCTGCAGCTGATCGCTGTCTCAGCGAGTCGAATCCGATAGAATGAGCAATGATCTCAATCGAGGTGTCCTTTCATATAGGACAGGTGTCGCCTGTCTGCATCCATACGATCTGCATTGGAGAGCAATGCATTCTATAGCAGCCAGTGGTTCACTTGCTGGCCCTTTTCGTCGCAGTTTCTTGAAACTCGACTTTTGTCAAGCATCAGCAAGATTGATTGATAATTCACAAAGCGATTGAGTTGATACAAGGTTAGAAGATACACTGCCCTCGAAAAACATCGCATAGGTGGCGGAAATCAACATAATATCCGTCTTGTGTAATAGGGCCTTCCTATATGAAGTTTCTTCTTTTGAGCGATGTTCTCTTCGTTGGATTTAACTCGACAAGTCCACAAACACCCGCATCGTGACAATGACCGGACTTGAAGCATTGACTTGAGTCGATAGGGTTTTTACTGAAGGCGAAAGCACCGAAACATTAAGGAGATAAAAGCTTAATCACCGCGTCTCAACTCAGTCATACAGAAAAAATATAGATTTGCCAGCAATTTTTCTTGTTTAAGAAGATGAGGATAAAGCTGTCGGCATTGATCAATCCCTAAATCATGCGCAATACATTTGTCTTTCTCGTACAATTTCTAATCTCGTTTGAGGTGATTGAATGCATATCTGGCCATTACAATGGCTCGTGGTGGTTTACCGCTGTATCGAGTCAGTGCTGCTTATCTTGCCAGACAAGTGTCTGATACCAGATTACCAACCCCGGAGAGGTAGATGGGTTGGTCGGCTACAAGCACGAGATCAAACCATCGACCTTGTGTGCGACGAAGAGCATGTCTAACCAGAGCAGAACGTGCGCTCCTCCTTCTCTTCTCTATGACTAGATTCTCGGCGACGTGCCATTCGGTGTAATTTTTTCGATGCACACTTTTAGGGTGTGAGACCACCCATATAGTGTCTACATGAGATAGAAGTGTTTGTAAAAATGGTATCGGTCTACCAAGGGTAGTTTGTAACAACACGGTAGTATGTTGACTAATTCTCAGTTAAATCAAAACTGGACCTTTCTAATTTATTCCCATGTATTACAAGTATGTATTCGGGTAGAAAAATAGAGCTCTCAGCATTGATCAATCTCTAAGAGATGCGTCATGCATTTGAATCCATAAGGCATAGTCAGAGGCGATAAAATGCATTTGTGGCCTTTTCAATGACTGATGGTGACCTATCGATGTATGAGTCAGTACTGCGAACTTACTAGACAAGTCTGCTACCAATTCGCCTACCTCAAAGAGAATGGAAGGCTGATTATCCTGACCGCGGAATCGAACCAATGACTTTCGATTTATTCTGGGGGACCGTTATAAACCTTTCGAGGTTTAGTATGTCAACGCCGTATATTTCGATAGGCCTCGCTCGCTTCATCGGAGCCGCGTGGCCTCACCAATCACTCTACTAATAGTCGTAACAGAGAGACCCAGCGTGTAAAGAACAAACAACGGAAATGTCTGAGTTGTTCTTAGATCAAGGACACTGTAATTGTCTTTTATTATACTGGACATTACCCGTGTGGCTTTGATGAGGCGGGCGAAACCGCCGAAACGTACATGAGCGACTGACATACTAACCTCGAAAAAGCTCAACAGTATCAGAATACATCGAAGTTTTATGGAAAGGTTTCGAAAATAGTCGATAGAAGCTGCATCGACTGTCGGTTGAATCAATCACGTGTGTTGCAGAGCACCTCAAACCACTGCACGGGCTTTTAGGTTCAGAGATTACCTGTTATTGGAGAAAGACTGCGTGATGCCTATGCATCGCATTCGATATGGTCATGCATCTAAGATTATATCATAGCAGCCCTACTCTCGACCGTTTATGTAGACTTCGCCTAAAATGTGGTAATCTGATAACATGATACTGTTTTGGGCCTGTTGTTATAAGGTCTAATATGGGCACCTAGGCATTGTAAGACAGAACGCCTGTTATAATACGCTGTGGTGATTGTAGTGTCGAGAGATTTCGACACTTGACTTGCGGTAATATATTATTTGGCGTAGATCCTTTTATTTAGGGTTATATCCGTAAAGGGTCGGCTGAATCGATGGATCACTGTGCTACTGAGAAGGACGAAACAGGCGCCTGTTCTAGCACTATATAAGTGCCCATATCAGACCCCATAACAGCAGGTTTAAAGCATGTTATCATGTTTTCAGATAATCACAACAACGTATCTAGAGGCTTAAAATATTTATCTTCTTGTGTCAGTCGTGTAAATGTCTGCATGAAGATTTCTCTGTAAGTGTTTAGGCAACAAAAATCGTTTTTCCTGACTACTTTTTCGTTGCTTCGCTAAAAAAACGATATTCTTTCGTTCCGACTTCGAAAAAATTTTTTTTCATAGCTGCTTTTTTCCTGCGGAACATGAGGAATTGCTTTACCGCAAGTCCATCTTATCGACTGTTTTCAGCCTCGTTATAAACACTCGATGTAGTCTGTAAGAAAGTTCAGACCCTTTGAGGACCAGTGTTGATAGCCAGGCGGCGTCGTTCCCTCATCTGTGCGGCAGTAAGACGAGCTGCTCTGCACGTCTGTACGTGCGTGTCTGACTCTCTGCCTGCTTTCCCACGAGATGCGACGCCGCCATTATAGTAGCTGAGTGAGATTTGACTTGTACAATGGGCCATCAAAGCGACTCTCATGGTCTTTGAAGGGTTAGAAGCCTTTCTCGAAGTTGTTACGGCAGAACCATGCGTACGTTTCGGCGGTGTCGCCCGCTTCATCAATAGCCCACGCCCCACAGTGAACCCTACTTTATAGCAGGGATGGGGTGACGTTATGGTGATAACAGCGCGACCTTGTATTAACACCATTTTTTTTGGCCACTGATAGTGCGGGAGACATCAGCGTACTCTGCCGCAACAAACTCGAAAAGGCTTCAAACATTACCAGGGCCTATATTGAATGTTTATAACGAGGTTTGAAGGAATCGATGGGGATGGATTTCTACATGTTTACTGCCAGCCGTAACCCATCGACTGAAAAAAAATGGTGACAACATAGTACTACGTAGTATCACATAACTCCCCATCCAGCTATAAAGTAGGGTTCGGTGTGGGGCGTGGGCCACTAACGAAGCGGGCGACACCGCCGAAACGTACGTATGACTCGACTTACAACTTGAAACTCTTCAAACATGCAACTGTGTAGAAGTTGCTTTTGTTTCAATTTCAACTATTTTGAAAGAGCGATTTCATTTAGTGTTCAGGAGAACTCAGTATATCTTCTGGATGAGCCATTGGCTTCACTGGACAGAAACGTAGCTAATTCAATCTGGATCGAAGCAATAGAAAAGACGCTAAGAGATCGTGGTTGTCTTGTCATAGTAGCGACGCATGACAGAAGCGTACTTACCAGAGCAGATGAAGTTGTTGTGTTGGGAAACGATGGCCAAGTTGTGAAGCAAGGTGATGTATTCATGGCGTTGTTATTTTTTGCCGTACACCGTCTTTATCTGGAAATCTATCTGTACATGAGTGCTGTTTTGGTTTCTGCTCAGAACTCTATTATTCCGGAACTACCACAGTAAGGTTTCGAGTTTACAGGAGCACCCAAGGAAGTTCTCAGTGATGAATGGGCTGAGTTTGATGCAGTTGAAGATGGACTCAGACTCTACAGAAGAGTTGGATCGTATCCTGCTGCAAGAAGAAGAACGACAAGTTCGTTTCTCTGCCGATGCTTTTATTCACTGTTCAGTCATGACATGCAAAGTTTTGCTTGTAGAGCATATTCGTGTTTCAAGTCTTATTATGATGCCAATGCATCCTAATCAATTTCATGAGATCGATAAATTCGCCTTAAGGTTGGCACGGTCAAAGCCTCTGTTGTGCAAAGGTATATTGAAGCCACTGGACGTTTTTTGAGCGGCTTGATCATTGTTGCACTATTCTTAATGCAATTCTCGAAGAATGCAGCTGACTGGTGGCTCAGCCGTTGGACTCAGGATCAGCATAACATCACCTCTCAGTTAAAGGACGTTTCTGGAGATTTTCTCCTCTCATCACCTGAGATTCAGCAACTTTTTTCAGATTACTTCGTGGAGTGCAAATGGATCGCTCTGTACGCTTTTTGATGATCTATGCAGCAATAGCAACAGCGAACACCGTATTTACACTTATTAGAGCCTTCCTTTTTGCTTATGGTGGAATCAGGGCGGCTAAACATCTTCATATGAAATTGCTCCATAAATTACTCAAGGTGAGATTTTGAACACTTTTTAACGATTACAAGCAACAGTTCCATGAATTATCATTACTCAACGATATTATCGTATCTGACATGTGGGCGCAGTGTTAGAAAGACTCTGCGACGCACACTGGGCACCCAATCGACGATCGTTAGGATCTATTGCGAGACCAAGACTCGCTGTGCCCTCCATCACTTTGGAGTCGGCGAACTGCTACTGCAATCTGTCTAGGAGGATAGCACTTACTGCTCTGATACATCGGTGGGCCACCGCGAGTCATGTAAAAGGCCAAAAATGCATTCAGTCACTTCTGAAGATTTTAGTGGAGACGACCTCATAGCGCATTCCTCAGGAATAGGTTAATACCGAAACTTTATCCTTAACTTTATTATCGGATCTTACTAGGTATTTTAGACCTCTATGTCGTGGTGGGATCGCACTCCTTCTGGGCGAGTCATCAATCGAATTTGTTCCGATGTCTACACTTGTGATGACAACTTGCCATTTCAGGTTCTCATTAAATTTTTCAGGCAATTCCTAGTTTTTTTTTCAGTGTTCATAACAAACAAAAGAGCGTTGTGCGAAGTGGGGCTGAGGGGGACAAGTCTAGTCATTAAATCAATTTCAATGTAAACTAAACTCCTGGATATCAACCTGAAAGACTGACAAACAAGCAAAAACAGAAGTAACTGACAAGCATGAAAGGTGGCATAAGATTGTGTTCCATGAAAACTAAGATTATTGAAATGTATGTCTCCTAAGTTGAATTTCTTAAGAAATGCTTGTTCATTATAAAAACGCCAACATTGAGTTCTACTGAGTTTCGTGAATACATTGGCTGACTCTTCCGTTAGCCAAGCGCCATCTCGACCCTTCAGAATGAGCTCATTTTGCTCTTGTTTTTGACGATTGTAATCATTCGATAGACTCAAATCAAAAGAATTTGAACGCTATAATCCATCTTCAAAAGAGCTTTGTTATTGCGCATGAAAGGGCACAATAATAATTTTCTGTTTCTCATCTCGAAGAGTTTCTCGCTCAGCAGAGCTCTTGCTTCGGAGTTTCAATAGTCAGTCGATGGATCAAAATCTCAAGGATTTCTATCCAGTGATCTATTTGGTTTTCAAAATGAACGCGCCGGGATTATGCTGTAACAGCGAAAGGAAGATTGGGCTTTGCAAACTAGCAAAAAAACGTCCGAGTCTGAATTCAATTTTCTTTTGGCTTTTATGAAGCACTAAGAAGTCCGTTCAAGAAACCAAAACATATTGACTTCTGAGATTTGATCTGCCGTCTTCATTCTTAAAATTAGTAGAGGCGAACCTCTGGTCAGCGAGAAATCTTTCATCAGAATAGACCTAATTTATTTAAACATTAGAACCGATCCAAAAATACGTTCTTCCCACGGAATAGGATCGAAGTTGAAGGAGAGGATAGTTGAGTGTTCCCTTTTTTGCAAAACCCACTCATTCTTTGGTTGTTATATCGTTTAACACCAGCTCATTATGAAACCAAATAAATCATTGAAATCCTTAAGATTTGATCTATCGATGGGTTAGTCGACATTTTTCTTTCGATGTATGATGTGACTCTTATTTGCGGCAAAAATTCTAGCTTGAAACAGTACTTTTATTGCTGTTACAACGCAATGGAGACACTTTTCAGGGGCGCAACTTTGATTCAGATCAAAAGATTTGAGCTTTGTGAAGATTCTGACGAATGATGAAGTCAATCTACCAGACCCAATCCCGTAAACGCAACGCACTAGGAAAGCCTTCTAGATATAAGTGACCATTAGAAAAATCAGCGAAAATTTAATCTTTCAATGATTACGGAAAAGTGAGGAAAGTGCTGTAATCATAGCAAAAGCATTCTCAAGTAATGCTGCACTAGGGCTAGGAATGCGCAGTTCGAATGCGGTAAAAAATTGTTTTTCGGAACAGCAGAAACGCTTCTCATTAGGTCGTTCCATGAGTTTTGGTACTGGAGTAGATAACATCAAATTTGATAGTGTTGATAACATTTTGAGGTGGTTCTAATGGAAGTCGATATTGAGCACTTATTAAGTCTAGACAGGCGCCTGTTTCGTACTCCCTGTTTCGTCATCAGTAGCACAGTTTCCCTCGGTGCAGCCGATCCTTGGGGGATAAACCCGTATGCGAAAAGAACATATGATTATTGTATTTGTTCTAATATTATTGTAATATATAATAATCATTATGTTCGTTATACTTTATAATATTGTTGTAATTATTGTAGTCCAGAGTAGGGTATAAAACTCTAAATTATCAACGAGTTGTGTTCTATTGCACGATTTTGGTATCATTCAATTGCGCATTTTCTTGTGAACATTTTGGTATACAACTTGCCTATAATGGTCTTGAGATGAAGCTGTGTGGGAACAAATTTCGCTGCTCCTATGCATAAATAACGACAGGGGAAAGTGCAGTGAAGCGGGGCGCAAAATCGGTGAAACTCCAGATAGACAGCTCGAGCGCGACTGATCTTCCAGATTGTTATCTCCAGCTTTGAATTCGCAACAACTTCTTGGCCGTGCTTTCTGCAAGCCCTATCATCGCCCTAAGCTTCATTAATCTTGCGCGCCGCTTGCTAGCATTCTCCCCCAGCTCGCCATTGCTGTATGAATAGCAGGCGAATTTGTTCCCACCACAGCCCCCATCTTAATGCAAGTACAGGCAAATTATATACCGAAATATGCGCAAGAAAATGCGCAGTTGAACGATACCAAAACATGCAATTCTAATCACTTCTGGTTAATAATTTTGGTGATCATTGCTCTAGTGCCGAAACTTATAGAACGATCTAATAATTCTAATGGAAATGTTTTAGCTGAATATCTTGCTGGCGTCGTTTTCAATCTTTTTGGTACTCTGGTGATCACAGTTATGGGACTTCCACTCATGCTCCCAGTTTTTGCGTTTCTGATGACACTCTACTACTTCATCCAAAAGTATTATAGGTGGGTTTTAATGCCAGCACTATAATATATATATATATATTACTATATTAATGTATGTATATACATGCGTATATAAGTGTATATGTGTACATATGCGTATATATGTATATGCACGTACATATGCATATATATTCTACATATGTGCGTATGTGTATACACGTGCATACATTTTCATTTTAAAGATATATACACGTATATGTATACATATGTACGCATATGTAATATGCATATATACGTACATAGATATTTACATTCATATACATACGCATATACATATATGTGCGTAAGCACATGCATATATATATATATTATATTATATATATATATATATATGTACATATATATATATACGTATGCGTTGTGTACGCATAAGTATAAATATATATATAAGATATATACATATGATATATACGCGTGTATATGCGTATATCCGCATGTTTGCATGTATGAATATGTGCACATGTACAACGCATACATAATATATACATATTACATGTACATATATGCACATATATACATGTACATATTTATGTATATATTCAAAGTATTCCCATAAGAAGCTTTTTTTTGTGCATTTCATCACATTTCATTCAGACTCACGACAGTCGAGCTGAAGCGCCTTGCTTCTCTGAGTCTTTCACCGTTGTACTCTCATCTTGGGGATACAGTGAATGGATTATCTACTATTAGAGCTCAACGTTTTGTAGAAAGGTAATCGCACTCGAGTGCTAAAGCATGATAGTTGTCCTTAATATTTCCTGCAATGTTGCTGTTTTTTTTTGTACGCGGTTTCTTAGACGAATTTATCTTAGATGATATTTCGGCTGTAATTTGAGTCCAACAGAATTTTTTTTTTGTAAACGGTGTTTTATCTGTGTGAAGTCCTACTTCTTTTCGGCGTCTTCGTGTGAATCTTCCTTTTCCATCTTTTTTTCGCAACAAAAGGTTATGAAAGAGTTTTATGTTCAGATTTTCTAAATCTTTGCGTGAGCATCTCACTCTGAATATGCGCGCTCAATACTCCTTGATTGCTGCTGGCCAGTGGCTGTCGGTTCGACTTTCTATTATTTCTGTAAGCATTGTCGCCACGATAGCAGTGACGGCAGTCATACAACACCAAATCAATGGCGTTGATTCAGGTTTGTAGATTGAAATAGAGGTTGAAGATCTATACGTATTTTACAAAAGATTTTGACCTATCTCGCATATTATGTCTTGACCCTTTTGAGATCGTGAACCCATGGCCTCTACATCTCGAACTGGCAACTCTGGACGGTCTGCTCCACCTCCTCGTCATCTCTAGTCCCCAGCTTGCCATTGTTAGACGCAGCACGCTGGGGTTGGAGATGCGGAGGAGTTGGAGCAGACGTCCGCAGTTGCCAGTTAGAGATGCAGAGGCCGTGGATCTACTGTCCCAAAAAGGTTAATCTTGCGTAATTTTTCTAAATCGAATATCCGTTTTAGGTATGATTGCGCTAGCAATAACATATGCTTTGTCGCTAACCGGTCTTCTAAATGGCTTGTTGGGTTCGTTCATTGAAACTGAGAAGGAGATGATATCTGTAGAGAGGATCGACGATTACCTTACAAATGTGCCAGCGGAAGAAGATTATGGAAAAACTACGGCGGGTTAATATACTAATAAACGAGATAATTTGTCTGCCAGTGATTATGACGACTATTTGCACCCACTTTCTTCTGTTACTAGCAGTAGGCGTCAAATGATTAAATCTTCGATAGAAAGATCTTGTCCGTTAACAAAAGAAAAGTCCTTCATTGTTGCGTTGCGTGATTTCCACGCTTCATTTGTTCAGCTACAATTATACTTCCATAAAGATTCAGTTAAAATTCTGTTGTTAGCAAATTTCGAGATTAAGCGGAGGTCCGATTGCATATGCGCCACTCATGTTCGCTACAAGTATGTCATCGAGGACAAATCAAGAAACGACCCCTTTCGCTGGACAAACTTATTAGTAATCACTCGAAACTCAAATCATTACCTACTGCGCTACGTGCCGTTTTTGAAAAATTCTTTTGTAGCACTGTAGCATTCGAAATAACATTATGTTTTACACCGGCCGCTCGCTTTTACTATAACTTGCTGGGAGGAAGGAAAAGCACATACACGTTTAGAGAAATTTTGTACTATCAGATTTATACGTTTTGTCTGAAGCTTCTGTTAAAGTGGAGAAAAAATCCTGAGTTAAGTGTTGAAAACTGTGCCCCACATGTGAGTCGCACCAACGAAATCGTCCGATCGATCGTGAAACGCCGTATCGAAACCACGGCCAGCAGAGACCCAACTGACAGATAACCGACATACAAGTACACCGCGTATGTGGAACTCGATCTTTCCCTGCTACTCCACTGTCAAACGCTCTCTTCAGAAAATAAGCACAATGTTGGTATCTTCGAGACTTACGCAATCGAGTAGTTACCTATAATTCAAGGAAAGAGTTCTGTGCTGCGGAAATTTACGTGTGTAAAACTATAGATGTTTTTGGTTCTTTCTGATTAAGAAGGAACGAATGAAAAACCGGCCTCATTCGCTGGAGAGAGATGTTTCATAAGAATGTTGGTAAGGATTCGAAAGCTGCAGATTTCTGGCTACGGCCCCACGTCGCCGATTTTTCAAAACACCCTGTTATAACGCTGTGATCTCCACACAACTAGTGAATATTTCTCGTCGGACAGAGCTCTTCTTCTGGACTATTAGTAATCGTTAGTTAGCGTAGTGCTCCATGATGCCAATGATCTGCTTCTATTCTTGAAAGACCGTTTCTCTGTAACGCAGCAAGTATATTGAGTTGGATTTGATGTGTGAGAAAACACCAAGTCTGGTCAGCTCACATCGCGGTGGCTTTGGCGGCCACGTGGGCTGCTGACGCGATACTCCTCTACTTGTTCATAACCTCGAAGATAATGATTGCGTCACAGTTCACTGGCCGCTGCAGCCAGCTCCCACGTGATTCGCACGGGACGCCATTGCTCTCACGTGGGAATTCGACTTATTACCAGCTGCAATGCAGCTTATTTGCCTGCTGCGTTTCAGAGAAACGGTCTTTTCAAGATATAAGCGCAGCGCTGGAATCAAATTCGATTATGCTGTCAAGTGATTACTAATGGTCCAAAGAAAGAGCTCTTTCCGGCGAGAAATATGTGTATCTGAAGCAAAGAAATTTCCTTCTGTTGCATCGTCAAAGAAAGTCTTTTTCGGAGACCGGTATCGTGGAGCTGTAGCCTCAAGTTTCGGCTTTGGAATGGTTACTAACAATCTTATGAAAATTTTTCTCCAACGAATGAGATCGGTTTTTTATTTATTCCCTCCTAATCAGAAAGAACCATGATTTCTTTCTGCTACAATGTTATATAAAGGATTTTCAAAAGGCCACAGCGCATAGTTAGAGATTTCAGCTTTCGAATGATTAGCAACACTCTTATCAGAAGTTCTTGTCCAGCGAAAGGGGTTGTTTTTTCATTTGTCTCTGGAAGACATACTTGAACCCATGTTCATAGCCAGTACAGTGTATCATTCTGAATGTCCAACTAAAACTAGATCTGATAATCATTATTTGAGCCACGCATGTCAGTGGTTTATCAAAGAGGGCTGACTTATAGAGCTCGATACACGTGTTTCGTTCTTACGATCTCGTAAGTCGGGCAGTTACCTTTTCTCGTCTTTTGCTGTTCTCTGTGGGTGCTCCAGTCCCCACACTAAGAGTTAGCGACGACGAACGTTGTACACTCTATGTCCGAGTGAAATTCTCACCGAACACGGAGTGTTGTACACTCGATTGCCACTGACATGCGTGGCTCAAATAATGATTATCAGGCATGTTGAAATTTGAGCAGTGGTTTAAGAAAACACTCGAAACGAAAAATAAAACTAGATCTATGTCACACTACATTCG